>VZTL01051275.1:100827-128845 GCA_013400535.1 Scopus umbretta | reverse complement strand
CATGTCTCTTGTCTGCAAAGGAGGTCTGGGTCCTGGCCCTGCCTCTACTAATGTCTGACAGCCCTGTCATGACTCCACAGCTCCGAGCAAACCCCTCTGTGGTCCAGTGTCCCTGTCTGTAGCATGAATAATAATGGTACTTATCCTGGTAGGGCTCTCTTTTATTTTTCTGGCAGTCACAGTGCACAAAAGAAAAATATAGATCTTTGTAGCATCCCTCAGGCATCACAGACTGTTAAAACCAATACAAATTACAACTATTTTACCTGCTCCTGCTGTCATTGGTAACCTGCCACCAAGCTCCTGAGAGCACCATACACATGGGAGATCTCTTCTCCTTTGCACTTCTACATTTGAACTGTATCATCTCATCCTGTATGAAAACCCACACGCTTATTGATGCTAACAATACTATCCTCATAAATGAAATTATTATTTCTCTCTTTTTTTTTTTTTAACTGAACTTCTGAAGCACTAAGATTAGGCATCTAAAGACACTTTCCAGTATGATCATGTAATTTTAGGGTTTAGGGGCTTTTTCCTCTAACTTTATAATATTATATTGGCAAAACCGCTAGGTTTGACTCACTTGTCCTGGAATAAAGCCTCTTTGACTGATGCAGCTTGGTTTACATGAGCATCACAGCCAGACTCCTGGCATTACTTGTTTGCTGCCACAGGCTGTAGTTACCCGAGGAAGGTTTTGCTCACTTAACCATCCTGACAAGGTCCATCCTAGGACTTGGCATGGGCTAATGTCCGGCTGTAAGCTTCCCCATGCTTTGGGACTTCTCCAGGAGGGATCAGATTGGGATACCTGCCTCTTGTCTTATACAGTTTGGTGAGCATCTGAGGCAGGGTGCACACCAAAGCCCGGCTCAGGTGCACATCAACTGTCCTGCCCTGGCTCAGTGCTGCTCCCACCCTGTCCCAGTAAGCAGCTGTTCCTGGCAAAACCCACCGTGTCCCAGTGTGGACAGGAATACATTACCCACAGAAGAGGGTCCTGCTTATCACTATTGCTCTGCAGCACTGAATGGTTTTGATCTCTGTCTGGGCTACTGACAAGTGCTTCCAGTCCAAAGCAAGAAATCCAGCAGCTTTCATCAGCCGCACAGAAGCTTTCATTTTAAAAATAATGCCTTTCAATGTCAGCTTGGCCAACAGCTGCTTCTAGAAGATTAGAGCTTTTCTCTGCCTTCTCTGGCAACCCAGATGGATTTGTTTGCCTAGTTTACATTGAACTGCATTGTTTAGCTATCTGTAAGCGTGATCAGTGCTGGCTTCCAATATTTCAAAGCCTGTGGCATCATCATCATCTAATACCAATTATGGGGGGAAAAAAGCCTCTTCCAAGTAGCAGCTGTTGAGTTTAGGAGGGGCAGCGGGGTACCCTTTGTGCTTGCACACTTAATCAGCAAGATGAGAGGTATTGGTGCTCACATGACACAGCACTTTTAGGACAAGATACTACATCTAATCTAGTCCCAGAATTTTCCTGGGTACCTACCCCAGCAGTGTCTGCAGTAGCATTTCTATATTAGGATGACCATGGCTTCCCAGGAATATCCAAGATGGTAAGAGTAATATTACCTGACTGGCTTCATGTGTTTATCGTGTCAGCTCCACACTGTCCTACACCAGGTCCTGCTGACACTAAGTGGTCTGATGTGTGATTGCCTGAGAACAGAAAAGTTACATTGGAGATATTAACAATCTTTGCATGTTTCAGCTTCGCCCTCTGGCCAGTCTTATGGTGTGATAAGCATGTGCTTAGATATCTCTTGCCACATATTCAAGGAGGACAAACAAGGACAGACTGCCAGATCTCTCCAAAACTTCTATGTTTTTGTGCCTGCAGCTCAGCAGCTAAGTCAATATATTAAGCTCTAGCATCAGTGGTCTGTTTTTTTGGAGCTGCTGAGCACCCACAAGTCCCATAAACTTCATGTACAGATTCTCCCTGCTCAGCTTCTTTCCCCAAAGTCTTCACAGCTCTGTTATTATCTTGCTTCTTCCCTAGCCTGCATTAACTTGCAAGCATTGATACACGTACTACGCTGCAGAGCACAAAGTCCAGTCACTCTGCAGAAACAGTCCATAGCAGATCAAAATGCCTGTAACAATACCAATTTTCCTTGACTTCAACTTATGCCACTACAAAGCTCTTCATGAGCCATTTGGCAGAGACATTGCTCAGTCAAGAAAACATTCCTTAACTTGGGAACAAAAGCCACCCCTATTACATATGCTGCCGCTTCTTTCCTTTGTTTTATTTATAAGAACTTTAACACAAGAAGATCAGTTGTTCTGTGATTCTTCACTTTTCTCATTATTTCCAGCTATTAGGAATAGTTCATTTCCACCTGCAAATCAAATGTTTGCGTGCATATACATGCAAGGCACCATTTATTTTGCACACACAAACACAAGCTGTGAGGAAAACACTTGAGCGTTGGAGATACAGACCCTAAATAAGTGCACCCTGCAAAGAGAGATTATCATTTTGGATAGGAACCAATGTTCAATCTGGGGTAACATTTGCACCACCAGATGTCATAAAACTTTTTATTCCACATTCCTTGTGCTGGAAAGTGCTACATCTGGCTCAGGAACACATCAAAGGCTATGTCTACGCAGCATTTTGCAGGCAGACTCGGGCTCGATCTGACCACACTCCCAGTCAGTCAGGAACCATGTGGCCACATCAGTGTGGTGCCAAACTCCAGACAATCAACCCAGATGAGAAAAAGTGTATATGAGAGCTCAGAGCAAGCGTGCCTCCCTGCAAAAATGGCTGTAGATATACCAGGCTCAAATTTTCAGGAAACCTCTGTCAGGTTTTAGACTTAAACTTCTCCATCTACCTGGCTTGTGGTAAAAGTAATGAAGTTTATTTTCAAACATCAATAATTTTCTCTAAAATCCTTTGCTACAATGACAAAAGATTCTTTTACGAAAAGCCAGGAGAGCTTGACAGACAGACACCTGCTTCATGAAAGCTCATTCAGGAAGACCCATGGATCATAGCAATCTGGGACACACAACCTCAGTTCAAAACAGTGGAAAGAATTAGCACCTTTGAAATTCTTTGCCTAGGAACCCTCAAGTATTTGCATGTTGAAGCCTTTCACGTGGTTTTGAAGCAGATAGTGTTTTAGGAATTTCAGGTAGTATTCCAGGTTGGTTGCTGAAAAATTATCAACAGCTGACACATGAGAAGCTGGACTGTGATGAGCCAGAACAAATTTGGTGTGGATGATCTTATCTTCACCATACCTAAATTACTATTGGCCTTCTTTAAAAAAAAGTGTATTCCAAAACTCAATCTATCTCATTCATTTAATAAAAGATTGAAAAATTATGATTTATACAAGCTCAGTTACCATATAATACCAGGCAGACTGCATTTATTTATCACCTATTTCCGTGTGTTTGCAAGGCAGTTCAAATTTTGCTTTTCCTCCCAGTTAGCTGCATTTGGACAGAAGTCAAAAGTTTATTTAAAACATGAGAGAAGCAATGAAGAAGCACAGAAGAAAATGGTGTCATATCCTTGCTTTTGTCATGCATTGAGGCAGCTGCCAGCCCTGGAGCAGATGGGAAACCTCAGCTTCTGATACTATTTTATGGGGTCTGCTCATGTTGGTAATGGGCTCCAACAGCTTGAGATCCACCTGATCTTTGACGATCCTTCTCCAGTGCTCACTTCATGGAGGGGGGAACCTTATCCTCCATTTCCATGTGTTGTCCAAATGCATGCTAGGCACTTTGTAGGTTGCTTGCAGAAAAACAGTGACCCTGACCCAAAACCACTTTCTGTGTGAACGCAGATCATGAAACACTAACCAGATGGGTGACAGTTGAAGACATCCTGGCTTTCCACAGTGATGAAACATAGCTTTTTCTGTTCTCTGTGTAGGAAAGTCAACAGTGTGATTTCCTCACCTGAGTTTAGGAGCGGACTTTTGCCTGGTGAAATAAACTTGGTGTGTGGGTTTGTTTATGCAGACTTGAGCATAACTTGTTTCCTCGGGTGAGAGCTGTTTGCCCAGACTTAGACAGCACAAACGCATGTGATTTACAACAAATTCAGTGGGAAGTCAGCATCTGGATCTGCAGTATTTCAAATTATTGCTTCATACTGCGAATGACGTGCTTCAGCTTTTAAAGTGTTTCAAGTGAGATACCCAAAGGAAATTTTCAGACTACTGAGTTATCATTACTGAGCTACTGCAACTACCATCTGTCTTAACATTTCACTGTAATGAAGTAATATTTAAGTTACCACCAAGGAGGGTCTTGCAATTCCTCCTTAAGCCAAAGGGTGTGTAGCACCAGAGGTGGTTCCAAATTTTGTCATTCCAGGGATGGATTTTGCAAGTGGTCCATTTCTCCTCAAGCTCAATGATCCTGCCACACTGACTGATGCAACTTGCACCTCTTTCTGGCATACACTGGCTACCAGCTGTCATAAAACTTAGGGCAACTTTTCATTCATCAAACCTTTTGGAAATGTGCCATTCCCAAGTAAAACCTAAGCACAGCAGAGGTAGCAGAAAGGAAAGAGTTATGTCAAGGAAGAACAGTTTTGTTTTTTACTTCTGGAGTCACCATTAATGCATTACTGTCACCTCTCACCTATATTGCAAATTTAAGGCCCCTAAAAACAACGTCCACTAGCAACACATTACCAGAGAGAAGGACTGTTTAGATCTCTCCAGGTGACACTAAACAGCCCATGTCTGTATTACACTGGTGGGAGCCTTCTTCTAGGGTAGAAGTACAGTAACTGCTACCAGTCCCAGTGAAATCCCAGCAAGCACTGAAGATGAAAACGGGCAAGGGAGAGGGAGACCTTTGAAGAAACAGAGAGTACAGAGAGGAAATTTGGCCACACTTTACAGTTGTCTTCTAGCATTTATCTCCGAGACTGAGGGGAACAAACTTGCTAGCACTGCAAGACTGCTGCCCCCAGTCCAGGTGAGGAGCATAAAGGTAGCTGTGGTGCTTCCCAGCCCGGTACCAGCAATAAAGTACTGAACCTAGATTTCCTGAAATAAGAGTGTCTTAAAAGTGGTGGCGATTTCCTGTTCTTTTAGGGATGAGGACTCCTCTGGACAACCAGAAACCCTCTCATGTGGTGAAAGACCTCTTGAAGTCATGGAAGATGTATAAGATGTCTTGACATCTAGGAAGAGGAAAGGAGGTTTCTGCTTCTGCTTATGAGAAAAGAAAAGGAAAGACTCCTTGAAATGTACTCTTTATTTAACTCTGGCAAGTAAGGACTGAGATCCTCTTGAACAGTCCTAAGCAGAAGACAGCTCTAGTCATACAATGCCATATTATAAGTCTATCTGCTTCACAGAAAGTTATGTTCAGTAGGTATTTACAAATCTAATTTCTCTCTTTACTTCTTTTTCATCAGGATAAAGTGTTGTGAACTTTAAGAGGTATGAAGTTAGAAGAGTGGGGACAAAAGAAATATAGAATTTCAAGGTAAAAAAAAGTACACTCCATCCTCAATTCACTTAGCTTAAGTACTCCATGAATATCTGAACAGCTGGTGATTTTGCATATTGTATCATCTGTGCTGTGGTATGGAGGTAGAGGGATATGTATAATAACAACAACAGGCTTTGGGGCTTAACTGAGAATTGCCCAGGATTTTCTTGATATAAGTCATCTATCTAAGTATAAGGGTAGATTTTATACCAAAGTTTTCACTTGTCACATTTGAATTTTCATCACAATGCTGATTATTATAATTTCTTTTAAAAAAAAAAAAAAGAAAAAGAAAAAGGCAAGTCATCTCTCCAATAGAAACAAGAACAATGTATTTTACTGGAGTTTCATGAATCCACTTCAATGTCACTTGAAAGTCTCCTGAAGAGTTGAGCTGCTTGGTTTCTCTGAAACAGCCCAGGAGTCTCTCTCTGTCCAGCTCACGCAGCTAAGTTAAGCTCTTATTAAACTCAGTTGTTATTTTTCTAACAGATTCTTAATTACTGTTTTTTGAAGCAACAATCATCCCACGCTTCGCATTCGCTTTGTTTCTCCACCTCTTCGTGCGGTGCAAGCATGTGGGCAAAGCGTGGGAGGCTCCAAGAACCCAAGCAATTGAAAATTGATGCAGTGCTTTAAAATAAAGGAATGATCCTTATTATAAAAGGGGAAAAACAAAGTAGCACACTGAGATAAACAAAGACGCACAGACAATGCAAGGAAAATAATATTAGCAGATGTTGAGCCAGCCGTTAATGATCTGTTTTATATTTAAATCTATTGCTTGAATGCTGGAGCCAGAACACCAAGGAGCAAGAAAGAAGCCTGGCAGCAGCCATGCACTTCACTTTTATTGCTCTGACTCCAATCATTGATGTTGTCCTTTTAAGTTATCAATATACAATTTTTGCATGCAAGTTGAGTGCTGACGGAACAGCAGAGCTGATGCCACTGAGAGGGAAGGGCTCTCCTTGCAGACCAGGCACAGCAAACCTCCCCATGCACCCAGACTGCCGCAGTTACTTGAAGGAACAGTGCTTGGGGCTTGTTCACTTGTAGGACCTGGACTGCTTGTAGGACCATGAGCATGTCATGAAGGAGCCACACAGGTCAGATGACAGCTTGCAAGAAGCAGATGATCCTGTGGAAACGAGAGGGGAAAGGCTCCACATTCAGGTTGTAATCAACTTCCTAAACCGTGCACTGTCTGCACTTCATCCTCCTTTGCAGGGACATCTGCACTGCACACTTCAGGGTCATTTTGAATAAAAACACAGGGCCTCAGCACTCCCCGCAAGGAGAGGTGGCCATGCGAGCTGCTGCTCGATTGTCACACGGTTATGGCAGTGTGGTGAGCTGCCTAAGAGGACAACCTGCCTGGTGCTCTCTGCACCGTCCATACAGCAGAGACACGTGCTCCCAGGCTGGACCTGCTGCTGCCACCAGGAGCAGTGAGAGCTTCCCCCTGCTCATGCTGAGCACAGACTTATTCACTACACGGTGAGACCAGAACTTCTTGCCCTGTTGCTTTCTGATCATCCCACCTGCCTCACTGGCAGCCACTGTTTGCCAGAGCCAAACCCTCCCCACTGCTCCTGTAAGCCTGGCTTGCACCAAGGTGACCAAGATATTCTCAAAGTCATAATCCAACCCTAAAACCAAGCTGTTGAAGAGGTGTCACCTCACGTCACACAAAGTAGCGTTACTTTGGCATGTGGGGCAGGCTGGCAGAGAGCACATCCCTGCTTTTGAGACCCGTGCAGCTTGTCCTGGGTAACAGGTGCTACAGCTGCCTTTTATACTGATTCCTCTCATCAAAGGATACCTCAGTTTTCAGCAACATACCACTGCAGACATGTTTATTGCAAAGCAACGTGATGGATAAAAGCTGGAGGGAGAAAAGCTCCCTCATGCACTGTTCAGTCAGGGTCAAACATTCAATTGCAAACGTGCAAGCAGCTACACAAGAATAAAATGTTATAATATCGTCTCAAGATCAAACTTCAGCTAATTTAGGCAACATCAGAGAGAGCTGGATCTCATTTCATGCTGGAGCAAGGCCTCCCCAAGACTGATCTCCTCCCCAACACCACCCACACCCCTGTGGGGAGGAAACCAGGTGCATGGGTCCACATGGGGCTACAGCACCTTTTGTTCAAGTCCATGCCTGAGGCTTGGGGACCTGGGACCTACCACATCCTGCAGCGTGCACCAGCCGTGTGGACTAGACACATCTGAAAGAGGCAGTCAGCTTAGCTGCTCTTCCAGGGCTAGGCTTCTTGGTTTATGCCAAGTTTCTTGCTTTAAGTTTCCTCTTGCTTTGCATGAGATGGTTGCCGTGTCCTCACCCATCCTTTCTCCTGGAGCAGCTCCTAATTATCAGCCATCTCTCCATCTCTTTTCTATTTACATTTTCATTTGCATTCCCTAATAAATATACTGCTTCTACCTTTCAGGGTGGTATTTCCTGCTTATGCTATTTTCAGGACTTCGGTAAAACTTTGTAAATCACTGCTCCTGAGGAACTGATATTACCCAAACAATCTGTTAGTACCACAGTTGTCTGCTTGCTGTCAGACTGACATAGACAGGGAACGCGATATGTCAACACAATAGAAAAAAATACAAACTAAATGGAAAGGGTGTTGCTCCAACATTTCTGCCTGTGCTCCTTGGTACACAGAGGAAGGGCACTGGGCTGCTTGCAGTTTTTGACACAGCTCGAGACCACCAGGATCAGTGACTGCTGTTGTTAACTACCTTCTTTCTGTTCCTTCTGTGTCAGGGATGTCCTCACTAGATCCTTTTAGGATCAACCAGATACTGATTCTCCATGAATTTGTTGGATCTGTCAGGTTGTTTGACTCTCTTCTGTTACTATTACTGTAATAAAAATATCATTACAAGGTATTATTTATACCAATAATTCATACCAACCACTACCTAACTTAGAGTAAGCAACTTACAGTTGCTTGTAGGTTATTTAAAATATATAATTTTAATCCATTTTACTTGTGCCATACTAATTTCAGACCAGTGCGTGTTTCTCAGTTAGAACAGGACAATTTCATCCAAGACATGCTCTGGTTGCAACAGGAGCTGGTGGGACTTCCATGGCTCCTGCTCTACTGTCTGTCCAGCTGGACCACCATGGGCCTCTGCAGTGTGACAGTCCTCTGAGATGATCAAAATGCATCAACCATCAAGTCAAGCACTTTATAGATGCCTGCCATGACAGTACAGGTACTTTTAGTCATCACTCTTGAAATCTCACCACTGAAAGGTATCAATTTTGTTTAAAAAAAAAAATAAAAATTAGCCATTACATAGTTTTCATTGATACACATTTTACCCTGTATTGATGCCAGTAACAACCATGACATTATTGCCCAGAATCTTGTTCAAGCTACAGGTAATTTCAATCACCTGGGCTGAGTAAAGAGTCTTTTAATACTGACCTTCTCTCACTTTACTGGAGCTCCCCCACTTTTTAAATGCAAGAAAGTCTCAGCCAACCCTTTAAAAGCTCTTCAGTTCAAGCTACATAAAACTACTAATTTTAAAACATTTAATAATTTTTGATGCTTTTTAACATCCAGCAACACCACTTCTGACCTTACATGTGTACCCTGACAGCCCAGAAAAATCAGACCCACAGCTCTTTGGTATATCCTTTTCCATTGCCTACTAGATGCCTGTGTTTGCAATTATCCCCCAGCAAAGAGTCATGTAAAGTCAAAGGAAACAGAAAGCAGATCTGGGCTTTGAATCTTGCACTCACCACACTTCAATAGCACATTGCCTTGCAAGTCACTGTTGTGAATGCTAACATTTGGTGTTGAACAATCGGGACAACATTACTGTATCCATTATATATTAATAACAGATGCATGTGTATCCTATTTTTTCTTCCCTTTCTCTCCTCCCCTCCCCTTTTCATGATAATTAACAAGGCAATAAACATGTAAAACTTAAAAATCACAGAAGTGGAAAACTGATAAAGGCCTCTGAAATTATACCAAGGAAAAAAAAAGAATCAGTGAACCAGAAGGACATATAAAGTTATTGCTGTTAAGCTTTGCAGAGAGCACAAAAATGGAAAGAATAATAAATAACAAGGGCAGGTCAGTTTTCCAGCAAGAGCTAAATCAGAGGTGATTTAATCAGAGCTAACTTAAACAACCTATGTTACAATGTAAACGAAGGGAGGGATTCCTTACGCAGGAATAATAGATGCCCTTTAGGTTTATGGGTAGGGAAAGGAGCTGTATTTTTTAAGGCGCTCAGACATCCAGGAGTGTGACCAGCTGTGCCAAGCATGGTGGGGCAGCCAGGGCTCTCCCAGCAGCAAAGGTCCCACTCAACTGGGCTCACGGGGACCAGGTCCTCCTGCAGCCCACATGCCTTGCACACCTCTCAAGCACAACAATAAATGTTGTGCTTAATAAACAAATAAATAAACAAATAAATTGACAACAGTTAATGAAGTACAACAATAAATGGTGCGATGTTACCCTGAAAGTGAGAGGGGAAATTCAGCCTACGCTGTGAAAATGGGAATAACCAAAAAGGGTAGTGGGCTTTGAGGAACTCTTCCATGATAAGTGTTAGCTTCACCTGTCTCGTTAGCTATTGCCCTGCCACCTTGTCCCCAAATGTACGTGCACTGGCACACACAGACATGCTGGCATGCTCAAGCCTATACTTGCCACCAGCTGAAAGCAGGAGCTCCTCGATAAAGTACATATGCTGAGGTCTTAATATCAGTTTAATAAACCATCATGACTAAATTTGGCAACATTTCCCATCTTGCTTCTTTTCTTTACCTCAGACTATTTTGATCCATTTGTGAGAAATTTAGTTTTGGCAAGTGAAAGTCCTTTATCACTGCCAGTGGTTAATCTGCACTGTGACACACTCATTCAACCAGAGAAAATCCAATATTGACATTTGTACCTTGGGGGGAAAAGAGGTTAAATGCTGGATGTAAAATAAACTCCTGCAGCATGCCAAGCAACCGTATAATATCTATATCATGTAAAGGCATGTTTCTTTCCCTGAGAACTCAGATGTAGCTCGATCACATCTGGACTCCACTATTATTACACATAATCGGTCAAACGGATGTTGTTGGACAACATCTGGAAGTGCCTCTGATAGCCCAACTCAGCTGCTCCAGCCTTTTGGTGGTCCACTGAGAACTGGTTGTTCGCATGCTGCTAAATCTCTTCCTTGTTTCCACCTGTTAAATAGCATTAAAAGGCAGCTTAAAATACATTAAATACTCTCCCAACATTAATTTCCTCTGTAAGCAATTACTGTGTTGGCCACAAGGATGTTTTGCAGTTCCTGGTAAGAAGGAGATGGTCTGTGTAGCCAGACATTCACACATGGGAAAGACCAACCCCACGAGTCTCACTAAAACATGTTGTCACTGTTAATCATTTTCATTACCACTGTGCCTCAGAGTCGGCCGAAAAACCGAAACCCTATTGCAAAAGGCAGGGTACAAACACGCAGTTGTGTGAGGCCCTGGCTCCAAAGAGTTCCTAGTTTGAGAAGCCCTCACCGCCCTCTTCCCATCTACTTTGAATTCATTCATTTTATTTCTAGAGCTGGGTTTAAAAGTCCTGAAATCTGCTACTTTTGCATACGTTGTGCAATGCCTTTAACAGTGAACAGTCTCACCAATTTCAGGAGACCCATTTTTTAGATTTATATGCTTTATTTTAGGCAGACACCTACGTGCATTTGGGTATGTATGTATATTCTGTATTTCAGATTATACACAGGCATAAATATGTTGGTCTAGAGAATATTTCCCAGAGGAAGATCAGAGCATACAGTATTAAATTCTCTCTCTCCAAAACTAACTGTGCTTTATCTTGCGTGTAGCGCTGCTGAAAATAAGCAGGACTTCTCAAAGGCTAAGTGTTTGTCAACATGAACAAAGATATCAAGAAAATATTGTGATAATGATCAGAATTGGCTGGGTTTTAAACCATGATTAAACCTCGCAAATTACTTAACTTAAAAACTTCTGAATAACTAAATTACTTTTTTTTTACACTTTTTCATTAAAAAAAATATGGTGGAAAGGTTGGAAGTAACCTGGGATTCAGATTTAGCCAAGCTTAGACAGAAATTGGAGAACCAGCCAGAGATGGAAATAAGCCACTGTTGCCGATTATTCTGACCACCAACAAACAGAAACTAGGAGTCTTCATATAAAGCTATTTTAAAATCTATTAACTGCTTCTTTCCTTTATATCTAGAATTTCACCTGTTAATAATGAGCCAAACCAAAATGATGATGCTATCACATATACTGTCTGGTCACCCTGAACTTGCATTGCTTGTCAAAAAATTATTTACATTTTCTGAGGCCAGTGCTCACCCTGCACTTTGCCTATGTAACACAGAAGGGCTTAACCTATGAGAAAGACAAAACGGCATCCTGACAACTATGTTTTCCTGATATAGTAATTTTGGTTAGAGAGATAACAAAGGAAAGTGAGGTGAACATCAGAAACTGCTAAACTTGGACGCAGAACTAATTACTAAAACAACCTTTCACAGCTGTAAATTTGATTTCCTTAACAGGGAAGATACAGCCACACAGAGCTGGAATAATGCAATATTCAGTGGGGCTTAGTCCAATCAAAGGTATAGGCGTATCTTTATTAAGAAACATTATGGCCAACAAAGCTGAGAGAAATCATCAGAGAAGTAACACGCAGAATCAATGGGAGGAAACTGAGCATTATTTACCTAGACAACAAGAAAGCTTTTGAGGCAGCATCATACAAAAAGCTGATTTATATGAGAGGATTACTATAATTTACTCAAAAGCATAATGTTTTCATTCTCAATTGGGAAGTAATTTACTTGATTACCAAAAAAAAAAAAAAATCAAGGCCCTCTGCTGCAAAACTTTCACAGTAGAAAGGCATTTCAAGGGATTGCCCTGAAGACCAGCTTACTGTAGCTCAGGTGAAGGCATCAGTGATAACAGAAACGGGGAGGAAGGTGACTGGATCTGCAACACATGCAAGGGGTGTTAAGAACCAAAATTGAAGAAATAGTTCATATATGAAACCAAGTCAAATAAGGAATATATAGGCCTTAATAGAGAGAAGCAGTGGATGACTCTGATACTGAGGACAAAACTGCAAGTCCAGAACAGACCCGTAAAAGCATCACACTGGTGAAACACGGCTGAGGCGGGTAGGACACTAAGATCCTGTCATGGCACTTAACAACAATTAAAACCTGTGTATTCTTCTAGATGCGGGATCGGAATCAGCAGGAGTTTTGCTCAGCAAGGACCACCGACCCAAAGTCTTCTCTTCATGGACATTAAGTAACCACACATGCATCCCCAGGGGACTACACAGGTGGCAGAACAGACAGCCTGTCCCCAAAGCTGCCCCAGGTAGCACCCTTGAATATAAAATTATATCGGCAATCACAATCAGTGCCACTACAGCAGAGACTCGGTCACTGGGTCCCTACGCACCAGCTAGGCTGCAGCCGGGGGCGGTGACCTCCTAAAGCACTATCACAAGCCAACAGTGGATCAGAGCTATCACCTCATCACCTTATTGTCTCTGCAAGGGGGGCTACAATTCCAGTCTTGCTTGCTTTCACCTTGTTTCCTGTGGTTTATATTCACAAGCATGTGCAGCTTCTGCAGTGAAGAATATAAATACATATACATAAGCATATATAGTTTGGTTTCTGTTAGAGATCGAGGATCTGGTTTCACCAGAAAGTTGTCCCAGTGCCATACAGGGCCAAATAGCAAGGAAATGAGATCCAACCCATTCCCATTAATCTGGAGGCTATTCCAGAAAGGGAGAAGGTGCATTACCAGCATTACCAGGGTGAGTCTGTGATCCTAGGTACTCAGCGGCTATTAAAACTTCAATCTTTAGAAGAAAAACATTAAGGTCTATTAATATCCCGAAGCTCCTGTTAAATCAGATGCAGCCATGGTTTCTCTCTACTTTTAAGGTTCCTCTTCATGTGCAGGGAGCATTTGTTACCAGCATCGTCTTCATAATCTTGGGATGGAGGCTCATCTGGGCCCGGTGTCTTCCTAATCTTCATTAACTCTAATTTCATTATCACCTGTCCTGGAGTGACCCTGAGATCACTCACGACTTCTTTCTTCCTCCTCTGGGAAATGAATTTCTGTTTCTGTCCTCAGCTACTGAACTGCTTTTGTGAGCCCTGCGGCAAATAATTAATATTAGCAGTATCCCCTTCATCTCTCACCAATCTGGGTTCCCCACCCTGTCTTAAAAGCTCTGCTGGCTCCTTGACTCATCTTTCTGTTTCTGATATATATGTTTTTAACAGCCTCTAGAATATTCGGCTTGGCTTGGTAGTCTTATTTCATCCCTTGTGGGAGCTTTTCTCACCTTTTTTTTTTTAAATCCATCTATTAACCTTCCTATTCCTCACCTTCCCTTCTTGCATTTGATGTTCAGCAGCTCTCAGATGTCTTTTGCATGACATAAGAACCAATTTTTCCAGTTAATTATTCAACCTCTTCTGCTGCCTCTCCCCTCCCGCCGAACAAGAGTGTTATAAAGGTGGGCTCGGGATGACAGAGCATTGCCAGATTAAAGAAACAGACTGAATTAAAGGTCTTCCCACAAAAGAGAGGTCTCAACCAGAAAGCTCAGAGTCCCCCCCTGACTGCAAGGAAAAGTTTTGTAAAAAGCAGATGCTCCAGCTCTCTTCCCTGGCAGCGGCAGAGGATGTTGTCATTTGATAATGTGGCAGGGCAAAAACATTTTATTTCTGTCCTGTACCTAACTAATGGGGTTGTTTGGCACCAAACAGAAACAAATAAGGAGGAAGAATGATGATGACTGAGAGAGGAGAGAAAAGGAAAGAAACCTTTTCTTCAGCTTTGTGTCTTTGACAAACATCTGAGGTAATAAACAGGGAGTTTTATGAGCTAATTGCATTTTAATCAATTTGAGCTCTTAACTGCATTGGGGAGGCTGCTAACTTATATTAGACTCATGTATGGTTTTACACTGCGTCCCCACCGTTAGCAGCTTTACGATAACAAAGCCCCCACTGCCACCGTCACCATGGGCTATTGCTCCTGAGGAGCACGCGGGCGAGAAAAACTCCCCTGAACAAAAGCAAAGAGGAAGAGCAAGATCCTTTGCATAAACAAGGGAAAAATGGAGCGATTGTGCTGCACGACGTGAGGCGAGAGTGGAAGTTCGCTGGCTGGCAGCAACCCGTGGCCACCGATCTTTGGAGAAAGAAATCCTGGCACAATGAATTTGGGAGAGTCCAATAAAAATGTAGAAGTGAAGGCAGAAAACTCTCTCCTCCCGGTTGTGTACGTGTGTCCACACAACCGGCATATGTTAAGCCTTTAAATGAACATTTGGCCGTGAAACAGTAGCTATGGCAATACGCAGGCACGAATTTATGTACTGTACGTACATATTGCATAGAAAAGCTCTCTGTTTCCGAACTGGACTGGCAGCTGCTTGAAATTTTCCCCTTCGCTTTCCCTAAGGTCTCAGGTGTGGGATTCATGAGCCAGTGTCTCAGCTAGAACAGGTGTCTATCGCTGTGTAAATAGCAATTAGGCCCAAATTTCAGACTTTTTTCAAATCCCTATCTGAGGAAAAGCCCAGGAATAAATAGTTGCTGTAACGGCCAGGGGTATTGTGTAGCATTATAGCCTCCAGCTGGGCTATTACATACTATAGACGGGTGAAGAATACAAGCACCTGACAGATGTGTTCTGTTAGCTTCATTAGAAAAGAAACAAAGAAACTCCTCAATTAATAGCAGTGGAGCCAAAGGGAAGGGGGGTGCGGGAGGGAGGAATCATAGCCTGTTATTTAAACAGAGTCAGGGAGCCTTTCACTGATGGCTTAATATGATTCATTAATAAAAACAGCTTTTTGAATGCCCAGTTTAAGTCAAAAGAAATCACTAGCATGGTTTTTTTTTGTTCTTGGTGGGTATTTTTTCCCTGCAAAAGAAGGGCAAAATGACAAACTGGAGTTGCTAAATTCATTTTGTGTGAGGCTGGTCCTTCTCAAAGCCCCCTTTCCACAGGGTGTTCATCCCTCAGGGTGGTGGTGCAGTCCTCTGGAATCGATGGGGCCACATAGAGACCTCGGCTGAAAGAGATTTGCAGGGGTAATATAGAAAAATTCCATGTCTCAACTAGGAAGCCTTAATGATTTTAAAGTGTCAAAATAGAGCTCTTCAGTACAATGGAAATCAGATGCATCTCGAAAGTCACACCTTTCCCTCACAGCACATTATTCCTCTTTTGAGGGTCTGAATGACCGGTAAAGCTGTATTGCCATTTCTTTAAAAATAATGGACTTCATGTCTCTTTATTTAATGCAGTTTTAATCATCACAAACATATGTACAATCTATATTGTACTGCAGCTCCTTCTTATGCCCAGGCACATGATAAGGTAGAGGATCCTGCAGCTAGCTACAGAAACCATGTCTCTTCTGCTCCTAAAAATAAGATGAAGCCATCACCACATTTTTATAACAGGCAGCAAAACTAAAGTGCAATGTAATTCTTAAGATGCAGTGCTTACTGCTATCACTGGTGGTGGCAATATCTTCCCAAGACACATTTGAAAGAGAGGGAGGCGTTTCAAGGATTTGTGGGTTCAGGGAGCTCCCAACGTGAAGCCATCTGTGCTGGAGGTTTTAAAGATGAAGAAATTGCTGGGTGGTGTAAGATAAGTGGGAAAGAAAGGATAATTCAACTTCTGAGAGCACGGAAGGAGCCCTATGACAGAGGTAGCCATTGTTTGCACCTTGACCTGCCAAATGAACCCATGCCAAGAGAAGATCTTGCAAGATTTGACAGCCTCTGCCTGAGCAAGGGGATGGTGATGGTGTGGCTCTCACACAGCAGCCACTGGATCCATATGGTCCAAGAGTGGTGATGGAAAAATTGATGCATTGAGCTGGAGGGTTAGTTTGATGAGATGCATTACAGAAAGATTAAGGAGACCAACAATACCTATCAACTCCTCTCACATATTTCCCTGCAAGTTGTTTCCCATGGTGCATTAACTGATGTTTTGTCAAAGCCTGCCTCTAAACATACCAAATGATGAGTCTTTCACCACTTCCCAAGGGACAGTCGTCCAAAACCAAATAGATCTTGCTGTCAAGAAGGTTTTTTTAATATATTCAGGCTAATTTTTCCTGTTCTTAATTTCATCTTGGGTAAACCTACTCCTATTGCCCTAAATAATTCACCTCCCTCCAGAATTTGCCCCCTCCATGTATTTGTAGGCTATTCTTTTGTCCCACTGTAGGCTTCACTTAGTGAAGCTATCTATATTTAATTCTTTTAATCTCTCTTCATAAATTAGTCCCTCCAGCCAGCGAGGGGAAGGGCATATTTGAGACATTATTCAGTGGTGAGCTAGGAAGCTCTGTTGCATTCTGGGGATATCTAGAGCATGGAAAATGCCTAAGGGAAGCCTAAACATTATATTTTTTTTTTCCCCCAAGTGTTTGAACTGCCATAGACAAAGTGATATTTCTGAAGGAGAAAAAATACAACTAAAGATCTCTTTCATTCTCCCTTTTCTGCCCCACTGCTGTAAATGTCTGCTTTGTCCTCGGTTAATAACCTCCATCGCCAGCTGGCCAGCTCTTGCTTACAAGCTTCGCCTTCCTTTACACCCTAACCTAGGTTTTTTGTATCTGGGTGAAAAGCAGAGAAAGAGACAGTCAGCGTAAAAATAGGTTAAACTATATATGATAATAAACAAATGCACTGCTGCTGCAGCATGCTGGAGCTTTTTCCATCAGGCTTGAAGAAGCAGTTTGCTTGTAATAGTTTGTATACTTGTGACAAAGTTATTGCTTTTCTAACATACATGAATTCCTAATGAATTAGATAGCACCACTATCTTCTTTTTCCTACTCTCCTGACAGAATCAGACAATAGCTGTACTCTTGCCCTTCCCACCCAAAATTAATGACTCGGAGGATTCAGACTTACAAGTTAAATGCAAACTAATGACTGGTTTATTTGAGTTGCTGGATTCCTTCCTAAGGACACTTCATATGACAGAGCTGACAGCAAAGTCTCCCTTTAGGAGAACGCTGTATAATTCTGCATGTCTTATATTTATTTGCTGCAAATCGCTCTCTGTACAGTCAAGCTCTGCATCTGAAGAAACTGAAGTGACTTGTACTGGGAGGTGAGGACGATGTGGTCTTTGAACCCGCGTTTTAAACAAAAAAAAAAAAAGAGTTGTTATTGTTGTTGTTGTTACTACTTGCAGTTCATGGAACTTTTCCTGTGTAGCTTAAACACTCCTTTACCAGCAAGTAGAATTTTATGCTAAAACTTACATCCTACCATGATCTTAAGGTAACCATTAGTATTTGTGAAAAGGACTGTAACAGTATTTGACTTTTGTGTTGAAAAGGGATTTTCAATTGCTTAGATACATCCAAAGACTTGGAATGACTGGGCCTGTGAGCTGGAATCATTTAAATATCTAAAGGAGAAATGCAAAATCCAACACATGAACCAGTGCCCATAATTGGCTCTGATACTTCAACAATTTATTTATTTTTCTCTACAGCTGACTTAATACCATAAAATGAATTCAGTACTTGCCAAAATGCCTATTGCAAAAAAGTCAAACAATTCGTATTTGGGTCATACAAACCTGAAAAACATTAGAGACCAATAAATGATGTCTTCTGGAGGATATGAAAATAAACAGACACGCATGTTAATGAGAACTAACTCAGTCTTTAACCCATTGGCTGTTATTTTTTCTTTTTGCATTGTGGCAACACATAGGATCACTTCTGGTTACAAATGCTGTACAAGCATGAAACCCCAAATAATCAGTAACTCAAAAATTTTTACACTAAGGAAAGTAATTTGATCAGGAGGAAGCTATGGATGTGTGTGCACGTGTACAGGAAAAAAGCCGGTTTGTCTGCTCTATGAATAGGGAGACGGCTTAATGTGGCTGGTGGTGGTTATTTCCAGAGTTAGGAGATGCCCATGAAGAAAACTTCATCCACAAATTGTGAGAGCCTCAGTTCCTTCCCCCTGGAATCTCAGGGCCGAGCTCCTGACATGGCGTCCCCCCATGTCCACAGCTTTGTTCCAAGAGAAGGGAAAAGCACACGTTTACTTCTCTTGCTATGTTTATGGGTCAACTTGAGCACAAAATGTGAATATACACAGGCTGAAAAGTCTATTTTAATCTCTGGGTTTGTTATATTTTCTTCTTTCATCATACTGCATTGCAAATTATTCTAGTTCTATTTCTCTGGTGTATTAAACTAGTGCATTGCCAAGTCTCAGCTCTCCATTCAGGTTCTGGCATCAAAGCCTTAGGCCAATTTTATTTCATTTGTATTTGCTGTCAGAGCAATGTCTTTATTCTAAAATGTCCTTCTCATATCAACTTCTCAAGTGGCTTGACAGAAGTAGAAAGTGTGAGGAAGAAAACCCTCCCCCATGCCGCAGTCTGCAGTATTGCTTTTATGTTTTCACCCTCTCGGAGGGGGGAAATGTACAACACACATCGAGAAAATGGAGTTCAGGATGCCATTTAGCAGCGAAAGGGATTTTTTTTCTAATCTTAGCTAGGCACTTGACCTGTTCATACAGCCTTTCTATTTTATTTATATGTATGTGTATATATAGGTATATACTTATGTATGTATGTATGTATATAAAAAGCACACACATTCATGCTGCTGCTGTTCCGGGCTAATTTTTTTAGCGGCATTTATTTTCAATTGCTAGTGGCACATTTACTCAATCACAAACAAAATTTTAGTAAAGCAGAGTGAAAATCTATCATGTCCAATTATGATGACAATGCAGTGCCGTGCAGCTGAGGGTTAAGCTGGGACCAGCCACGTTTTGCTTGTGGCCATCGAGGACTGCGACGGAGCTTTTTTTATGCGTGGGTAGAACTGTGATTTAAACTGGATGACAGGAAGCCCAAATCATTTTGTCATATTAAAGACTGTCAAAGACCCACCTCAGGATGGAAGTGCTTGATGTCAACTATAATGCCAGAATTAGGCAAGGTGAGGATGGCTGTGAACAGGACACCTTAAACATCACAGGACAAGGGGAAGCATAAGAAAAGTTTATCTTCTGGCATTAAGCAGCAACAGTACTTGATCATAACTGGTTTTAGTCTTCTGTTTAGTATTCCCCACTGTGTCTGGTAAAGAACACTTTGCATTCTAACAATTTTTATTTGCCAAGCACAAAATGCATGCTATCTATAAAATCACAAGCACTTCAAAATATTTAACCAAACGTTAAAAATCCACATGCATAAATACACATCTGTCTGCAGCATCTGTGTATTGGCGACACTAAGGACACTGAAATCCCTGGGTCATGTACTTTTGCAAAGAGCTTAGCAAGCAGCGCTGCAGCCTGTGGTGCAACAGGAACAGTGCAGTGTTGCCATCCCCCTCACACTCTGTTTTCAGAAGTAATGATTTTCATCCCTTTGAAAATAGCAATGATTTGGGTTGCACAAAATACAGGCACCTTCCCAAGCACAAACACATGTATAGATGTTCTGAAGGCTACTCCCCATTAAGTGCTTTGGTTTTGGGTAGTTTAATCTGTGTCCTCACCGGTTTAAGGAAGAACAATGGATTTCTCAACTGAGGAATGTGTATGTTAAAAGCAGGCATCAGTTGAGACCTCTGTACCAAGGCAATGAGTTTCACCAGGGCATTAGAAATAAATCTAATCTACAGAAATCGTCACTACGTTTAGGATCTCACAAAGTGTTGTGCCTTAGGAATGGAGTATTTCAGAAAGTAGTTGAACAGTGCCAGTATTTCAACATTGACAGCCAGGAAAAAGAAACCTCAGTTCGCTGTATTGCTAAGTGAATGCGGCTGATTGCTCCTTACAAGCGGTGACGATTCAAATTCCTCAAAAATTGTAACAACTTCCAATAATGTTTTCCTTTGACAGCTCTGTGACTTTTTCATTCATTCACTGTTTTCTCTGAAGATTTATGTCAAAATTAGGGGTGGGTAACGCCTGCTTCTTTCTGTGCTTTCTTTTGCTTGTCCCTACAACTGTGCTTTATTCCTGAACTGGAAAAACAAGCTGAGGTGAAAGAAGAAGCAACAACAACAGAAAACAAAACTACCAAAGCAGGGTCTCAGTAAAATAAAAATGGAAAAAATTGAAAGCAAAAGGTGTTTTCTTTCTCATTTTGTCAAAGACCTATTTTTGCCACAGGCCAGGGAAGAGCAGAAACCTCTCTGCAGTGTACCTAGATATTGCTGTCTGGATGCATATTCATATTTCAGATACTATAATGACAGATGTGAGAGAAAAGAGATTTTTAGAGCAATTGGATGAGAAAAACTATGGGAGTGAATCAAATTTTCTTTCTCTGGATGTGCAGATACGGAAATCTAGCATGCATTTATATTATTACCTCTTCATATATTATTCATATGATAATGTGTTTTGATTTGCTGCAAATTACAGAAGACTTAAAATACTAATTTTAAAAAAGTTTCCCTGCCTGCCTGCCTGCCTGCCTCTCTCCCTCCCTCCCTCACTCACACACACACACTTGTTTTCTGTACAATAACCCCTCTTTCCAGTGATCATTAGAAGAATATACTCTCAGAGCTAGGAAGCCCGAGACGATGCACTGAGGGACCACTCCTGCAGCTACTTCTACCAGGGTCATACAGGGGTTGATAGCAAAATTTTTGTCTTTCTTTTCAGGCCTTTATGCTTTTCTGTGTGCTGCATTTAAGGCAGTATACACAGGGTGAAATCTAGAAACCACAAATTTGTTTATGTCCATAGGAAAAAAATACCCTATGGATATTTCTTCACACATACAGTATAGGAGCCAGAAGCCATGACTTGAAATGAATTCAGTAGCACTATTTTACTCATGGCAGATCAAAAGTTTGAGAAACAGTATCTGGATAATGGAAGTTTATTGTTGTTATGATACAAATCAACAACCACATTAAACCTAAAATCATTTTACCACAAAGCAAACTCCCCATCTCCCAAGCATCCTGGTATGTACAAATTAAACATACCCAGATCTGAAGTTCTGCATGTTTGGAAGTTAAATGAAATTAAATCTTGTTTCATTAATTCAAGTCCACAATAGAACTGCTTCTGCTAATGTCTACATTTTAGTCAAGACTACTTTTTATATTTCTGTAAGTAGTAAACAGACAACAGAAGCAGTCCCCTCACCTACTCTATGAGAAGGAAGAGTTCTGGGAGAAGCGGGTATTCATAATTCTGACACAGAATTGCACAAAGGTAGATTTTTGACAGGCAGAGCAACAGCCAGGGTTATTGGTCATACAAAATGCCCAGACAGCCCAAAACATTTGCTCTGCAGTAGTTCTGCATATCTCAACGCTCCTGTTACAAGGTAAATAGTTATTGTGGGACTCAGTGGAGAAGTAAGGTACCACAGGGAGTGATAAGCAGTGGGGAAAGGAAACTACCATGAGGGTAATGCCTGGAAAAGGAATTGGGGTCGGATGGACACCGGGCCATGGGCACAGGCTGAGAGGGAAAGGTAGAAGGTGGGCGCAGAAGGAAACACCTGGGAGATTCTTGACTAGGAGTTGGCTTGAGACTGACGTGGTCTAGAAATGCTGTGTTTCTGAAGACAGCAGGAAAAAGAAGAGAAGCAAGGCCCACCAATGGTGTAGGTGATCCCGGGGAAAGTCTTGGGACAGTTATAGCCCAGCATGGAGATCACACTAACGCCACGGTCACCAAGTTTGTGTTCTCTCAGCAAGTGCGTTGCTTCCACACTGGACAAACCTGATGTGCCCAGCTGCCCCAGACCCTAGGGAGTCAGCACAACCAATGTGACCCTCTGCACTATTATCAAGCAGCCGCTCCCACAGGGTTCCCACAGCATGCGCCAACCTCACTAGGGTTAAGACAGGCAAAAGGCTCACATAATGCTGATGTTGCTTAGCATGATCCTCCTGCTGGCAGAAGAAGAGGCAGAACAAACACTGGTGAATTTATCAGAAACAAGAGATGATTTATTGAGAAAGTGTCCAACAATTACTTCTTTGAAGGAAGCTGGCACCTCGCCCCTGCAACAGTGCCGCTTACCATCAGCTCCAAAATTAGATAAGCAAATCCCTCCTGGCCTCTTCCCACCAGGAAGAGTGTCATTCTACTCCATCCATGAACCCTGAACCCCAAGTACTTGATATAAACTGACAATTGATAGTCAATAGTATTGGCAGACCCATTCATCAAAGATAATTGCGCAACAGGAAACATCCTGTTTCAGTTCATCATTGTGTAATTCAGTGTTACATTATTAGAGATACGAGGAAAGTTTCCATAGGAAGAGAGATTGAAAAGAACAGGACTTCTAGTTTAGAGAAATAATGAAAACAGTAATGCCTATGTGACACAAAAAATCTACTTTTGTGTTATCTACTGTTTCTCATAATGAAAGAACAAGAGATAGCTAAAAAAAATTGAAAAGCATTCAATTGAAAACTGATAAAAGGATTTATTTATTTGTATACAACATGCAAGTAAGTTCTGGAGCTACCTGTCAACAGATATGACTGAAGCAAAAAAAAAAAATCAGTAGGATTAGGAGTTTATCTGGATATTAAGAATATATATCATTACAAAACTAACTTACTGAGCTCTGTTTTTTTCTCCTGCAGTTAGTAAACCCAACCAACAACTTTGTTGAAAATTCCTGGAGTATTCTGAAGTAGTCAACCTGAAGATTTAAAGGGACTCACTGAAAATCACTGAAAAATCATAATCGTACTCCACTTGCTGTCTCATAATTCTACGTTACTGACAACCTGAATCAAATAAGTAGCTGATGAACAAAACAGGCTGGGAAATCAATTTGTTGGCAAATACTGTAATGTTCAAACTTTTCTTTCACAGTTCATTAGCACAGCAACCCCTTGGTGCAATAAAAAAAAAATCTAATCTATTTCCTTTTTATTTTCCAGTCATGAAAAGGTGTTCTATTTTTTTGAAATATACTTTACCAAATGAGCATATAACTCCTCAGATATCTCAAGTCACTTCTTACCATAGATTTGCTCTATGTACAAAGCACTACTTGGACCCTCTGAAAGCTAGACTAGTCACAAATGATCCTGATGTCCTGTCTCATCTGGGTTACCTAAAAGTGTGAAAAGGAAGTCTACTCCCTGTCGGCAAAGATTTTAATCTGAATTTTCTGAGATGTTGTTCATTCTAGTGAATAAACACCAGGTATTTCCTGCACATAGGAAAAGTGGTTGGAGTAAGGCTCAACAGAGGAGTGTGACGGTCCTGGTCTGCCTTGCTGCCACCAGAAAGCAGAAGCAAACCCCGATACATTCAGTATTAGGATTATACAGGCTTCTGACTCCAGTGCCACCTTAGTTTAGGATGTCCCGGCAGTGTTTAATTTGTTTTCCTAATAAGATGCTTGCTTGACGGGTCCTACAGTTTCACCTTTGCAAATGTGTGCCAAATTTATCAACCAGCCTTGAACAGTCCTCTTCCTAAACTCGCAAGGTGAGCTACTGTGTGTCTAACTGATATAAATTCAAAGTCAACAGATGTATCTTCCTGCAATCTGCATCTTTCTTATGGCTCACGCTTCCGAAACACGACAATTTTGAGACATGGGTTGAAAATGGAGGAAGGTATTGCAAAATACATACTGCAGCTCATTTTACATGCCTAAGCCTGTGAAATACCTTTGCTAATCTACCTCATACTTTCCGTCAAACAGTTCTACCAGATTTGCAAATTTTGCAAAACAGATATGCAAATTTTAGGTAGAAAAGAGATTTTTTCAGGAAATTGAACATAAGGGGTATCAAAATAAGACTTGATTGTAAAAAGACATTAATTCAACTGCAACTGCTTCATAATTCAGAGTATTAGATTAATGCTTTATGAGCACATTATCTACAAGTTAATGTAAATGCTGTACCAAACTGAAATTCAGAGATAGAGTCTGTTCACAGGTTTGGCTTGGACTCTGTCCACAGAAGCTTTATTAATCAGCACAGAAAGTTTAGTCTAACCTTTGCCAGTCAGTTCAAGGTAGAGAAGCTTCCTGAAACACAACAGAAATGTCTTTCATGCTTGCAGACATCTAGAAGCTCCCTCTGCTCTAGCTACAGGGATGGGTCAGGCCTTCCCGCATCACCTCATCATTGCTGATGTGCTAGACCACCCGAGAGATGGCCAAGGCATCGCTGCTGTGGATGCAAAAGCAAGTCCAGCTGAAAAGCAGTCTGTATCTGTCACATGGCAAGAATCAAAAGCCAAAGCTCTGTATCACTGGCAATGCCCCCAAAGAACTGCAAGACACACGTATGCTTTGCAACACACAACAGTGCAGATATTTCAGTCCCACACTTTATCCTCCACCTGAGCCACATCAGCCAAGGCTCACCATATTCACACCCTGCGTCCATTTACTTTTGCATAGTTTAGCACACCCAAGAAGAACAGCTGAATCAGGAACACACAGAGAATTGGTTTTTAGCAACGTTACAAATGTTAACCTAAACAACCCAACAAACAAAAACGTGGAGCGGCAGTAATAGTGATGAAGCCACGGCACTTTATCACAATCCCATCTAGCGAGACAGGAAATTTTTGTCAATATGTTTCATGCTCAGAAAATGTACTGCTCAGCGCTTTGACACTGTACTAGCCACACACATTTTCTTTTACTGGGGAAGGGTTCTTTTATTTAAAAGCACACATTGGACCCAGATCTGTGTCCTCCCATACAGACTTCCTGGCTCATTCAAATGGGGACACGTGGCTGCGCCCACATGAATATAGTGCACTGGGAGAAAGCACCAAGTACACGGGCAGCAGTCCTTGAGACAATTTTCAAGATCATAGACGTGACAGGATATTAGGAACCTTTTTTAAGGAATGTATTCACTGAGAACCCTTAGAGGTCCAGCACAGAGACATGTAATTATAGCCCATACGAGATTAGCCGTGGAGACAAGGATTGGGCCTCCACAAGTGACCACTATGAGCAGTCCCAACGACAAGGTGAAGCAATTTATAGCAGGTAGCTATGAAATAACTTACCCGCTTGAAAAATGACTTCTGAAGCTAGGCAGTGGGTCTCTGAGTTATGCCATGGGTCGTTAGGAGTTATACCACTGATAGATTACATCATCTGTAATGCAGTGCAGAGTACAGCTCTCCTTCCCCTTTAGGTATCCTCTGGGTCGCACACCTCTGTGAGCACCTTACAAGCCTCTGGTCTACTCTAGATTTCATGCATTTTCCCCTCTCTCTCCAAGGTTATCTTTCCATATCTGTAACAACTTCCATAGCTGACTTCAGTCCTTTCATATTGCAGAACCTTTCATCTTTCATCTCGAGCTTTTTTTTTCTCTCTCTCTTTTTTTTTTTTTAATTAGATGAACTGAAAAGTTTTGCAAGGTAGACTAATTTTCCTTCTCTGGCTGAAGACACCATAATTCCACAAGGGTGGGGGGAGACTTTTTAATCCCATGGACTCTAATGCTTTACTTGCGTCATTTTTTTCTGGAGACCCCACTAGCACCTGTGATTTATTCAAACTATTTCCATGGATGTCCTTCACCTTTTTTCACTATTTGTATTTGGTTTTAAGCAATCTACCCACCTGAATTTATCAAGTTATTCTGAAGTTCCTCACATTTTTCAGGAGCTTTGAATAACCTAAACAGTTTTACATCAGCTCAAATATCGTTAGGTGATTAATGAAAACGTTAAGTATCTGCTCTCAAGAAAAGAGCATTAAGCAACACATTCCCATGGATCTATGAGAATCAAAAGGCAACCAAACCTGTAGTCAGTCTCAAGCCAAGTTTAGCAGTGGCAAAGGTATGTTTACCGCCCACTTTCAATTTTCTTCCAGTATCTACAGCTGCTGTAAAACCGCCTAGTGATACTGTTCTATCAGTTACCGGGTACTAATAATTTTTCCTCTAATGAAAGTTTTTTTGCTGTCCACTTCTACTGAACTTGCAAAGTTCTTTCACCCTCCAGTGGTTCAAATGAATGGAAAGGCCTTGTCGTGCTGCCGTGCAGGGAGTCAATGGGGCTGCGGGGTTTGGGCCAAAGGGTGTGAAACACTGCGAGCGTGGAATTTTCTCTACAAGAAAGCAGCATCAGCTCTCCAGCAATCAGCATTAACTCCCGAGAAATCACTCGGTACCCTCCTGAGAGTGCAGCGGGACCGCGAGGGTGAAGCCCTGAGGACAGAGCTGCTGCTGCTGCCTGCCCGCGCTGGTGGTCTTCTGTGCCGCTAACAGCCTGCCGCAGAAACGCTTGTGTGAGATAGCCATAGCCTTTAAAATTGGATAAGGAAGAATAGAGCGGAAATGGTGTAAAATGTCACATCCAGACGAGGGAATGAAACAAAGGGATTTTTTTTTTCTCCTTACAGCAGGACAAGAGTACTCACAGGAGCTTCTCATCCCTTCCTTCGTCATTTTTTTCTTCCTTCTCAGGTCTCTTTCATGCAGGGAAATAACTCTCTCTCTCTCGACACCTGTGCAACCACAGATGTGTCAGCATGAGCTGACTGGGTGGAAAAGAAAAAAATATTTACCCCCAGCATTTCTGCGATCTGCTGCATTGCCATTACTGCCGCGATTTATGAGGCCCCTTTCCATATTTTACCTTAAGCTCCTCAGTCACCCAAATGATTTCCTCTCAACGAATGAGAAATACCGGTGAGCTGCACCAAGTTCGCGGGAAAAAGGACGAAGGGGAAACGAAGCGAGGCTCCCCCTCCCCAGCACCTGCCTCAGAAACGGGAGTAATACAGCGGGGGGCAGACCCCCAGAGGTGGATGCTGGGGGACGGCGGGGGTACCCCGGGGGGTACGAAGCGNCGCCCGGTCCCCGCCGCTCCCCGGAGCCCCCCGGTGCCGCCCGGGACGGCGCCGCCCCCGCTCCCGGCCGGCCCCCCTCCCGAAGAGCCGGCAGGTCTTGTTGACCTGCCCCGCAGACTTTGTGCGGCGAAGGGTGGGGGTTCGGCAATCCTGGCCGCGTTAGACATTGTACTAAGGTTATGCTGGTTAGCTGGAAAGCCACGCGTTGATTTTTCTTGAAAGGATGCGAGGATCAAATATCCATGGGTAGAGCTGGCAAAACCTAATCTGCTAATGGATTTAGCTCAAGAGAAATATAAAGCTCATAGAAAAATATGATTATTTGGGGGCTACTTAACAAGCACTTATCTTTAAAATACTTTTACAGAATTTCCATATTCCATTGAGGTGGAAAAAATGCAGGTTTATTTTTAAAACATATTTGGCCAATAGCTCCAAACAATGCCTTCTCTTCTCTTCTCTTCTCTTCTCTTCTCTTCTCTTCTCTTCTCTTCTCTTCTCTTCTCTTCTCTTCTCTTCTCTTCTCTTCTCTTCTCTTCTCTTCTCTTC
>VZTL01051275.1:24265-100586 GCA_013400535.1 Scopus umbretta | reverse complement strand
TTCTTTGCCTTCCTCTTCCCATTAGTGACCCACTGAGGTGCTCAAATTCTCTGCCACAGCCATAAGCCCACAGTGGCTGGTTCAGACCAGAGGCAGAAACACGCTACAGCACTTACCCCACCTGCAGAGGGGCTCACTTTCTGCTGTCATACCATGGCTGTGCCTCCATTTGCTGGGATGGGCGTTTTGTCCTTTTGCATCAGGGAAAAAACTTGATTCTGCACCATTTGTGCTACAGCGTGGAGTTTCCTCATTGTAAAACTCCTCCAAAGTTTGCAGATTATGTCTCAAATGCATAGGGTGGACTCCAGGGAGAGTGCCAGGAGGCCGCACAGCCATGATGGGGATTGAGGAGTGCATGTCCCATGCTGACCAGTGCTAGCAACAGGCAACACGGGCATCCTCCTCTCTCCCAGCAGTACATCTCCACCTGATACACACCACTGTCATGTCCAAGAGCCCTAGTCACAGGCAAGGCTCGCATTGTGGCAGGCACTGTACAAGCACAGCACAAGAAAATGGTCCAAACTACAAAGAAATGAGGCTTAGCAGGAGAAAAAAAGACCCCAGGCAAATGGGGACAGGAAGGAAATACAAGGAAATAACAGGAAAATAGTAGTCAGCTGGACAGGCAGTCACTCCAGCACACCCACCAGCAGTTGTCCAGCCTTTTATAGATACCATTATAAAGGATAGTTTCAAGGCGGGTTGGACAGCGATAATAAGGCAAGTTTGGCTATGGCTGCAGGGGATGCATCTTGAGCACAAAAGGCAGCAGGAAAGAAAACAGAGAGACACTTGTTTGAAACTTTAAAAAGGCAACAGGGAAGAAAACACAGAGGCACTTGTTTGAAGATTTAACAAGCAAGCAATAGAGACAAGAAAAGTGCCTGACTGGAGGTGAAAGTAGACATTTCATGAGTACGCAAGAGACGGTGGGGACCTAGCAGTGCGCTAGCTGGGGAATCAGTTGTGACAGCCCTTGGGAATGAACATATGTAACTGATGTTCAATGCAGCACGGGAAGACAAGAAAGGGGAGGGAATCCCTCAAGACAGACCGACAAGGTCAATGCAACAAGCCACAGAAGACTTGGATCGTGATAGTCAAGTGATACGATGTGTTGGGTCATCTGGGTAGGTAGGTAAACTGGTAGGCAGAACGGCCCCAAAGTTTCGGAAGGTCACACAGTTCCAAAACAGAGTTTTTAAATCAAGACTACCAAATTTGTGGTGCAGGTGATTGCACTGACACTTGGTCTTCTCCCAGGCATGAACATGAACTGGCAGATCTGAACCAGGGTGCACTTTGTGCTAGGAACAAAACCAAAGCCGGTATCAAGTGAGCAGAAATCTGAAGTGTCAGGCTCCCCTGCCATTGTACTAGAGAGGGCACTGTGCATGCTGCCTCCCAGAGCTCTCTCCATGATGTTTTCTCTCAGGGACTCAAAATCAAATGTACACAGTTCACTAGTAAAAAGACCATTATTTTAACTGTCAGCAACAGCCTCAGCCTGTACCGCCATTCTGTCTTATACACCACTAGCAAGCAAAGCTATCCAATTTGAAATTAGCTGCCAGTCCTCAGGATGTTGGGTGTGTCAGAACAAAATCAAGCAGGGCTTCCTATGCTGGGCTGGTTATTCAGCACTTGCTGGACAAAAAGAAGTATACCCTCCATTTCACTTAGCACAGTAAGCAAATATAACTTCAAACCAAACCTTTCACACCTGGGTGATATAATAAGGTGGATTTCTACATTACTACTCCTGACATACAATCTTTCTTGAAAAAGTGGATTCTGCTCTCCATGTGTATCTGTCTCTCCCAGTTCCACATTGTTTTATTGACAAACCCCCTTTTAGCTAATGAATGGCTGCCATTAGGTTACATTGTTGTCTAAACTCTGAGGTGTAGTGATTTTACTTACTCAGCCCAGAAACACAATTGCTCTCTATCCCTCAAGAAACAATACCAGCTGCACCATCACACAGGTCCAGGGCAATGCCTTGCTCCAGGATGCCTCAGCAGAAAGAAGTCATTTCAAAAGAGTTACAGCAGCCTAACACTTAAGCAATGCAGTGGCAGGTCAGACCCATTGTGTTTGTGATAATGCAGTTGTCATCTTGTAATTTAACCAGTCTGCTTGGCCTCCCTTTCACACATCACACACTCACGGTACTTGGGTTCTTAGACCTATGCAGCTCTTGGCCAACAGTAAAGATTTGACCTCAGCTTCCCACTTCGAGACACTATTTTTCTCCCAAAAATTCCCTCAGAAAAGTCTCTGCAGTCTTCCCTGTTTCTATAACTAGGGCTAAAATTCACCACACTTCTGATTCCTGGATGTGGTAACTCTAGCAGGCCTCAAATAGATTTTGTTCACCGCAGCAAGGAGATCACCGCCTTTGAGGCAAACTTTAGAGAGAGTCTTCCATAACAGGGAGCTTATGCCTTGGAGTACTTATACTCTGCACCCACCTAGTTTATGGTCAAGAGGTTCTGACCTGTGAATAAAAAATTGCATGTATTGTGGGTTATTAGAGGGCTATTTCATTGCTTTTTCCACAGATGGCTTGTGATACTCACAGAGGTAGAAAACACCACCATCAAAATGCTCATGATGTTCAGCTTTGTGACTCCTATTTCATGGGACTTCAGGTTTTTCAGACATTTGGCTTTCTCAGGCTTAATCCAAACCCAGGGCTTGGAAGACAAGAGCTGACTGCACATGAAATCAAAACGATAATGGTGGCAGGAAATAATTGGGGGAGATGGCAAAAGTGATGATCGCCGTCTGGATGGAGGGAAGCCTTGCCCTTTGTTGCTCGGCTGGAGAAGGCCTCCTGGATTTCCAGATGCTTTTGAATGTTCCAGCGGCAGCAGGAGCTATGAGTGTTTATTTCCCCTTCTCCTATCTGCTTGGTTGAGGAGATTTCAACCTCTTGTCCTGTTGGACTGTGTCGCCATTGTCTGTGCTTTTCTCATCTCCAGACTGGATCGCTGCCATGTGGTCTGCTCAGCACTACGTCTGAGGACCACTCAGAAACTTCAGCTAATTGCAGTATGCAGCTGCCTGCTTACATATCCACATTTCAGACACAAACCATAGAGCGCAGATGGTACACAGGCTGCGCCAATTTTCAGTTCATTTCCAGGTGCAATTCAGGCCTTAGTTTCTAAATCTCCCTGTGATTTGAACCTGCCCGTCCCCCAGAGACTACCTCTGCCTACGAACACTAGGTCCACCGTTGAGATGAGCCGAGGCATTTGAACTGACAGTCCCTGGAGCAGTGCATTTGGAAATGGCTTTTTTCTCAGCAGAAGGCGGCCCACAGCTCTTGCATTTGCTTCCTTCTGTGGTGAACCTTCAGGGCATGTTGCAAAACTTGTCTCTTTTGTTAAGCTTTAGTTTAATATATTGGGGTGGGCTGAGGAGGGAGGTGTTGATGAGGATACTTTTACTTTCATTGTTGTCATGACAGTATAATTCGGTAGGGGATATGAGTTTTGATTTGGTTCTATTTTAACTTTAGCTAATGCAATCTAAGACTGCACACAGCATAAATGAAACCAAATAAATAATTACAATTGCTTCAGGCCAGTGCTGTTTACTGGAGAGCCAGGAAGGAAAGACAAGAGTAGAGTATTGCTGCACTGGTAAGAATTTAGTAGGTATGACCAAATGAAAGGGAGTAAGCCAGGTTGTTTCCGTATACTGAAGCTACAGGATGCCACTGACTTGTTTCCTTGCAAGGGGGTTCTTGGGGCCTGATGTGTCCTTCAAGCTCATATTGACAGTTGACTGCAATATGTGGCTGCCGTTGGCCTAGGAAAGGACAGACATACTGACCAAGACACACTGCCAAAAAAAAAGGAAAAAAAGCCAAACAACAACAACAAAACATGGAGAACAACAACAAAGCATGGAGTACAATAACAAACCACAACAACATTAGATCCCAAAGACCCCCTTGTCAAAGAATTATCCTACCTTTCTTTTTCTTCTGGTTTTAGTCCCTGCCATGCTCCCTTTGTTGTGGCTGTCTCTGCTCATTTTCTTGGGTTCTTTTCAGTTGGGTTCACACATTGCAGATTTGAACTGATCGGTCAAACTGAAAAATGTTTCCAGAGAAGAAATGAAAACACCTAGAAAGAAGAGAGGCAGATTGCTGAAAATAACTAAGGGTGTCAGATGATACAGATGATATTCTGTCTAAAGGCACATGTACATATGTATATACACACAAAGGTGAGTAGATAATGGTTGCAGAAAGCATTTCTTTGTGTATACCCACAGTTTGGAAATACATCTACTCCTTTTATGGACAATTATATCCCTTCTAACTAGAGAACTTCTATTTAATAAACCAGCCAGAATTCATGGTCACTTTTGGGTATGCAATGACAATTGTAGACCTTCTGTTCCCATAGCCGTGTGTGGCAGAGAAGACTTCTTGCCTAGAGCTCAGAGGACAAAACTGTGGGCAAAACACACAGCAGAACTCACCCCAAGAACCAGGAAAGGAGAGAAACCCAGCTCCCTAACCAGGGAGCATCTAACCAGCATCTAACCAGGAAAGGGCATGAGAATTCAGCCCTTTGAAACTGCACTTTTTTGCCTGTAGGAAAGATTTGTTGAGCAATTTTTGCTCTCCAGTGGCGTAAAGGGGACTGAAAGCTGTCTCAAATAGGCAGCAGGTTTTTTGTTTTTTTCCTAGGATGGGGATTGGCATAGTGTTGGAAGAAACAGTTTTATACCATCTGCTTCCCCCTCTGGTTCAGAGGAGAGGCAAAGGACAAGAATGCCATGCACCACTCTTGGCAGCATGATTTACAGCAGACCAATTTCAATTCCTGCCAGTAAAGCATTTATACTGCTAGATCATCGTGTCTTCCATCATCACATACATGACTATGCCTGTGATCATATGGACACAGTAAGGTAAAGATATGCATCCATAGGTTTACACATTTGTGTTCCAAGCATTTTTTATTTTTGTGGGGGTTGAGTAATACCATTTTACTATGATTATTTATGGGTTGGTTGGCGTTTTTTCCTTGATTCTTCTGTTAGCTCTTGGTAAATACTGACGAATTTCTCAGTGGCATTAACTCCACAGCTCTTGCAACATGCACATAGTCTTTGGCTAGCCTTCAATCATTCAGAGGCAGCTTAAAAGGACTTTAAAAATCACCTGTCTGGCTCTCAGCCTTGTTAAAAACTCAGTCTCATGACACATTTGTGACTGAGTCCCCATCCCAGGCTAGATCTGTTTCTTCCTTCATGAGAGACTTTCCCCACCATGACCATAAGCCTATGGGAAATGCAGTAAGTACCCCCCAGCTCACCTATACCGTATAAATGGGACTGACATATGCATGTAACGCACACATCAAGATGAGCTATGAGTATAATCCATTGCCACTGTCATAAAGTAGTCACCAATAATCTCAATGTCTTCAATAAGTTCTTTCTTAAAGACAGCTTCAAAGTTGGCTTGCTCTTCAAAGTCCAGAAAGAGAAGTCTGGTTTTATAACCCTGTTTTTATAGGTGCAGCTCTCAGCCCTGTGGGACCAATGTGATTCCACTAACTTGAATTCACTCATTTGTGAGCTAACTTTAAAGAGCTGACATCCCACAAGTCCAGAACTCAATGGGAAGAAAGGAAGAAAAAAACCACTGCAAGCTGGACTTGTTACATCAAGAGCAGGAAACCAGGTTTATATATTGCAATCAGAGCTCATCTTGCCCCTACAAACTTCTGTGAAGACTTCCACAGCAAAACCCACCAGCAGGACAAAGCCACGAGTCATTTCCTGCACCGAGGGGATCAGCATCTGCATGACACTGAGGACTGGAGTTGGGAAATGACATGTTCCTACCTGACAAAGTCGATTTGGGTGCTACTTGAGTCAACCTCATTAGCGAAGCTTAATTGGAAAGGCACATGAACAACCCCAGCAGAAGAAAAAGGCCATTGTTTGAAAGCAAATCTCAAAGTCACGTTGCGTCTCACTAGTTGCCAGGAGAGCATAAGGCAGGTTAGGGCAGGAGGCTTTCCTGGGGGGCAGAGGACGCTGTTTGCGGTGCAAGTAGCCTTGTGCAGCTAGACTTGTCAAAGCTGTATTCCTGTGCCACAGACCCTGGCTGCTGCACCCAAGCCAGAACAAAAACGGACTTCCCCTGGTGAAAATATTATAGCCTTGGCAGGAGGCGACCATGTCTGGAGGTTGGCATGAGTCAATCGTAAGGGGCTTTTGTGTGCATGCATGTACGTACGTGTGTGTGTATATGTGTGTGTGTGCAAGTGGGTGTGTGCATTAACACAGTATGCTGTCAGGGACTGATTTTCAATGATGTAAGTCTCCTCTAACTGATAACACTCTAAATAACAGGTGAGTGACTCCTGGCAAGAAGGAGATTGTCTGACCTCATTGTTTGCCTTTTCCCCCCTCTTTGTTCTTCACAAATAAAGGTTTTTTAATAAACTGAAAGGTCCTCTGCTCCTGCCTGATGATAAAATGAAAGGAACCAGTGAGGTATGGTACAACGTGGCAGCAAAAAAAGAGAAGCTCATCAGAAAATAACAAAGGTGCAAGTTAAAGATAAGGCAGCTGTCAGAGATTAATCCTGCTGGCCTGATTGTTTTCTTTAATACCAAGGCCTGCAATAGCAAGCGATAAGTTTGCTGAGTAATTTGGTTTTTGGTGAGGAAATAAAATTCAGGTAGGCCTCATAATTGATTTCCTTTTCTTTAGTTTTCTAAACATTAAACAAAAANCGTTTTTGTCGTGTTTATAAAAAAAAAAAAAAAAAAAAAAAAAAAAAAAGAAAAACCCACCTCTGCTTTGACTACACTTTCCTTTCTTCAAATTTGCTCCAAGGCTGTGAGCTTCCCCACTGGCCAGGTCTGCAGGAAGATAACTCAGAGGGCAAAAGCACCCTCTCCTTCTCCAGCATCCCCCCGGGAATACTATATTTTTGTCCTAAACACAAACTGCATCTCTTGAACGTGATTAACTCTGCCTGGTGTTGGCTTCATTCTACTGTCTGAAAGTGGGCAAAACACGAGGTGGAGGAAAAAGCAAACTTCAAAAGAAAGTCGGTGCTGCCTCTTACCCGTAGGTTATAGCAGTACTCGGCCATGGTGTTAGTCACTGCCTGTGGAGGGAGCAGTGCAGAAGGATGGTGCGGTCCTCATCGGGCTGGAGAAAAATCATTGCTGGCAAGCCATGGAGGCCATCTGAGGGGTGGCCAGCTGGGGCATACCCTCAGCTCACCACAGTGGTGTGTCAGGGCTCCCGTCTGCTCCCTGCCTCTGGACGTGGAATGGGGAATAGTGATGAGCAGGAGGAGTTATCTGCCATGTTGTGCTGGTGAAAACCCACCCAAACCTTCTTTTTCTGAGGTGCACGCAGGCAGCCTGGGCCCTCCACGGGCAGCGGCTGTGGGAGAAAACAAGAGAGAAATGAAAAAGAGGGAGGAAAGCCTTTCCAAATCAGGGAGTCTGTAGCAATGAGGCAGAGCTGCCCTCAAGTGAGAAGATGATCCTGAGAGAGAGACAGTGTGAGTGTGCGTGCACGTGTGTGTGTGCGTGCACGTGTGTGTGTGTGTGTGTGTGTGGTGCATGCGCACAGGAGGCAGCAGCAGAGCCTTATTTATTGTGACAAAATGAACAGCCCCCAGGATGCTCATCCAGCAGCTAATTTCTCATCTTATCTATTATGTGAATGAGATGGGAAAACAGTTTCCTGTTTTTCACAGATATCGCTAACATGAAAGATACGGAATGAATTCCCTTGAAAGCCATGCAGTCAGATCCAGCCACAGACTCATTTGTTTCAATGGAAGGAATTAATGCAGTCAGGGCTGCCCCTTGATGGGAAACAAGTCTATAAAGCTCTTTATAGAAGCAAATGTGCTGCCACCAACTCCAAAATGGATGAAGAGCTTGGCGGACACTGTCTCCCTGTCCATTGATGATGATGCAGACGCACGCTTGTGCACCACACAAGCACACACATTTAAACCTTGTTGTTTCCCTTATTCAGAAAAGGTATTTCCAGTGTTATAATGCAGCATCGGTGCTACATGAAAAGGGCAATCTGTACCATGGTCTTACCCCCACCGGGAAACCTTTGCCTCTGGGGCCCTTCTAAGGGTCTTACACCAGGTGTAAGGGTAAGAAGTGATGGGTGTGCTGAACCACTAGGCCTTAGCACTCAGAGTGTAGGGTCAGGCTTTGGAAAAATTCCTGTGTTAAGGGCAAACAGAGGGGCCAGGCAAGCTATATTAAAGCCAGGCTGTCATGGAAGCAAGCCCTACACCTCTTTTAAAGCATAGACTCACAGGAAAGCCTATTAAAAAAACCCCAAACCCTGTCTGTGTATGTCCACAGGCAGGCAGTGGCCATGACCTTGCTGCAGCTATGGTTATGCAGGAGTGTCACGCAGCAGAAAGTGCAATATCGTGTTAACACTTTTCAGGTCATTTCTATTTTATTTTTGTTTTCACCTCTTAACTTCTCCCAGCAGAGGGAGCACCAGGGCTTGGATGAAAAGAAGGGGAGGAGGTGCCAGTCACATGGCAGAAATCAGGCAAAACCTGATAAGCCTGGTTATAACCTCATAAGCCTGGCAATAACCTCACCGCAGCGATCCCTTCCCTGAAAACAGGTCCCATAGCCATGGCACCCACCCCGGTGCTGTCAGCGGCGCGGGGGGACTCTCCAGCGCAACTGGCAAGATGCCGAGCTGACCCACCGCCCATGGGGTGGAATCCACAGTCTGGCAGGTGTGGGAAGAGGAGAAGGGAGGTGGCGGGCACTGCAGGCACTGCCCATGGGTTGGCATTGTGGCCACAGCTGGCACGCCGCTGGGGCCAGGCTGCCTGCGTGGGCTGGGCTCCTCTGGGGTTGCAGCTCTTGCTCACATCACGTGAGACCTTACCACCACAAAAGCCACGTCCCCACAACCTCTGCTCCCCTCGCACGGGCAGGTCAAAGCGCTAAGAGACAGCACCCCTTAAAAGGCCTCGTAACAAGTTTCTTTTTACTTCCTTTCCCTCCTTTAAAGGCACAAATGGGAGTAAGGGGAGAGGGAGGACCCAGCCTCCTTGAGGACAGGACAGCTTCTCAAAGGGCAGTCCCATCCCAGCACCTGATCGGAGGGGGGACAGGGCTGGACATGAAGTACTGCTTTTGACCGTATCAGGGTAGGACATGCACAGCCACATCACACCACACACAGACACACTTCTCGCAGCTACAGGCAACAGGCCATGATCTCCACTCCCAGTGCCCCCACCTGCTTCCCTCCTTCTGAAATTTGGGCTCTTGCCCCTCCTGCTTTTTTATTACTGGCCGTACAGGCAGCGGGAGCTTTCTGCCCTCCCTCAGCCAAAAATACCTCTTACCCCCGCATAGGCTTAAGTGCATCTTCTGACCTGCTATAGCTGGGGGAAGAGGGAGAGGTCCCCGCCCCCTGCAGTGAGATTAGGGTTTGACCCACAGGCCAAGTGATGTACAGAGTGTGGCAGGCATCCCTGCCTGCTGCCTTTTCCTTGCTAGCGGCTGATCAATCCAGATGATGCCTGGTGTCAGAGGCTGGGTGATAGTGGGTAAACAACCTGCAAGAAGGGGTAGCAAGAAGGAGAAGTGAGAAGGGGAGGAAGAGAAAGCTGAAGAAGGTTAAAAGAAATGAGAAGAGACAACTCTGGTACCTTAGCACACTAAAAAGAGATGCTTCAGTTACACTGCAGCAAGGGACTAGTGTAGGAGAAATGAAAACAAATTCAGCCTACAGTCCTAATGAAGTAAATTCCAGAGTGGGCTGAGACCTTAACTGATATAAATGAGGATCATTATCTTCACTCTGCTATTCTGCTCAGCCCAGGGCAAGGAGTACGGAGATAGGAGGGGACGACCAGGGGTGTGATGGTATGAAGTACAGCCCTGCCACCCTGATGTTGTCCTGTGACAAGGAGACTCGTGTGAAAGGCCGGCGACAGCGCTCTGTGCGAGCAGTGAGGGCCATCTACAAGGCTCGGCCATCCCAGTGCTTGCCCCAGCTCTCAGTCCAGTCAGGAGAAGTGATTTTGGATGCCAGGCTGGCAGGAGGAGTGGTGGCTTTCCAGAGGGACATGGTGCGAGCAGCTTTGCATTGTTTCACTGTGCATCCTGCCAGGCCACCAGCAGCATCAGCCACCCACCAGGGAGACTTGTTCAGCCTCAGCCGTCTTCCTCTCCCCGGCAGTCCCTGCTCGGGCTGTTGGGGTCAGCCCTTGCCACCCTGGAGACTAGACTGAGCACTGGGAGGTAAGAAACAGCAGGTACAAAGCAAAGCACTTCTCACCTGCCTGGGATGGCTTATTGCTTACCCCTGGCGTGAGGGAGGTGGGCATGATTTTGATGCTTCCTGCTGTTTTACCAAAAAAAAATGAAGCTATGAATTGGTTCAAAGCAGAGCAGCACATCTGCTCAGCAAAGCGCGGCCCTGGGAACAAATGTCCACCCTCGGCCCATTAGCAGGATGCAAACTCCTCGGTGCAGCCAGAGAGCAGTTTAAGCTGCTTGTTGCGCCTGCGCCTGGCCCAGCTGGGCTCATCCGGGAAGCCGCCTCTCCCCACCAGCCATCCATCTTCTCCTGACAGCAGCGCCCAGCCACTCTCCCAAAGATCTGTGATTTATGTGGCGTGGAACTCGCCACCACCAGAAATTAAAATGACCTCAAGATTCGCCATATTCAATGTTAAACCTAGGTGCTTGCTGCCCTATCCCCTAAGCTTGTCTTCTTCTGACCCCTCCTTCAGCTCTTTCCATGCTCCCCTCAGAGGAGCGATGAAAAGGATGTGGAAATATGGCAGGAGCCCTCTCTTCATCCTCTCCATCACCATGTCTACATATTAATACTTCATATCATATTTAACATCAACAGCATGGCTTGACTTAGACAGGTATGACATGTAAGTAGGCAGCGACTTACACAGTTTCTGAGCATTTACCCCTAATGAGAAGAGCTGGAGCCCAGATAGGTCTGAGAAAATAAAGACACAATGTGATAAATTTACTGTGGCCTTAAATCAAACTCCAAACAGGATTTTGCTTTTAACATTTCTCTAAGACCCAGGCAAAAGCCTCTCAAAAGTCTGGAGACCTGATGGAGACATGTACCTCACATAAGTGGCTCTGCTGCAGGTCAGGGTAGTAGTGACAGAATTTTAGGGCGAATTTCTAATGAAAAACTGAAGGCTTTACCCAGTTTAAACTTTTTAGTAATGATCTCAATAAAAGTCCCATTAAAAATATCTAGAAATTAAATAAAAATTAGTTAGGTGTTTTCATCCCAGAACATGTTGGCATTTTGAGGTCAGATTTTGGAGTTTTGAAATGAAATTCGAGAATCTAATGTCAAAATTCTTTTAGGTGGTTCATTTCAGTTTTTGTACTATTTGTATTACTTACCAATTACATCAGGATAGTTCTGATAACTGACAGCAAGGAATACGATAAAATTGCAATAATTAACTCCCAAATTAAACAAATCACCAAGTGAACTAGTTCTGAAATGCTACAAGGCAAATTTCCAAAAGTGAAATTTCAGAGAAAATATTTAAACAAACATATTTCTGGTTCAAACAGGGTAGAAATAACACACCCCATGAACTGAAAATTCAGTTTCAACCATCTGTGGTGAAGGCTTGCATCTGAGCACTACTCCCAAGCAGGCAGGCAGGGTGCTCGTTTCTCTCTGAGGATGCAGGCTAGCACACGCTGGGGTAGGAGGTCCTCTGTGTGACCTCTCCCAATTTGGTCTGTGTGGCTGTAGGAGAGGGAGAGGCGTGAAGGAAGATGGATAAGAGCTCTACCAATCCACTTGTTAAAAAAAAAACAAAACTGTATTTCATTCTACTTCAGCACGCAGGACTGCAGTGTGCACAGTGTGGCTTTTTGCATGCTAGAAACCCAATCCAGATGCTCATTTTCACCATCATGCCACAGTAAATGACTCATCTTCAATCTCAGCTAGACCTGGGGACAAGGGCTAGGCCAGAGTTCACATGAGGTTTTGTTTATCTTAATTTTTCTCAGTAAGGCCCGACCAGAGAGAGTTGGATGTGGGTGGCATTTTTTTTTTTTTAATTCACAACATTTGTGTAGCTGTAACAGGTTTCCTTGATTGCTTCACATCTAGGTTATTGAGATTTAGACTAGCACAGTGAAATTTCACTCAAGCTACCATGTCAAATAAACTAATCTTGCCCTGAAAAACCTTTTTCTGTGTCCTGCTCTGAGAAAAAGCCATCCACAGTACTGTGGTTGAGGTGTATGATCCAAACAGGTTATGATAAAGGTGCCAAACACTTCTTGATGTTAAGTATGGACCACATCATCAGGACCACAAATCTCGCAGGTGCGGTGGTACCTCCTTTTCAAAAGCAGTGGCAGCTGCTTTCTCTCTCAGCACACACACCTCCTTTAGCACGTGCACTAAGCGCTATGGAATACATTTCGCAAGCAATTTGCTGTAAGTGGTTGCACAGATCAGGTTTACCAGCACTTTCTGGAGCAGTTAACAGACTTTAGGGAAAAGTCCTACAAGCTCCAGGATAGCTGGTATCAGATGCTCTCCATAGCTCCAGCCTGAAAACTCAGTGTCATCCAAAATACCAGCTTGGGAAAGACCCTGTCTGAGGTACATCTCCTTCACCCGGTCTGGGGAGGACCAGAGTTATCTGTCTCTCCTGTCACATGCGGGTTTCAGCCTGGCTGACCACCGTGCTAGGAGCAGTCAGGAGGATGGCTGTGACCTCCCCAGAGTTCTGCCCTGGGGTGGAGTCACGCTGTTTCATGACCCATCCCCAAAATGAGTCTTCTCTGGCAGGTGCCCCTGGGCCAGCACCCAGGACGCCATGCCCTGAAGTCCCCCCCCACCATTGGGGAGGAAGTCTGACTTATCCTTGCTGAAGATCCGACTCCTGATAATGAATTTCTCTGCTGAGGAATTTTTGGTGCCTCAGGTGCCCAGACCAAAAAGGCTGCAGAAACAAAGATACGGGCATCCTAAAGATGATCCTCACCTCTTTGAATACGATTTGGTTCTCTTGGAATACAATTTTATTTTGTTTTAACGTCTGGGACAAAGGTGTGTTTAACCCAAGCAGTGTGCCTAATCAACACCAAACAGAGAGGGAAAGATTGGGAACGTCTGGTTTAAACCAGAAGGGCCTAGCACTGCTATTTTATTTATTACAATCTACATGATTTTCGGGGGTGATGTGGTAATTTACAAACTTAAGAAGATCAGATCTCTGCCCTGAGGAGCTGTTTTGGCTTAAATTAGGCAGCCCAAGCATAAACAAGTCAGGGTAACAGGAACATCTAGAATTTAAATAGTAAATATTTAAAAAAAAAAAAAAAAAGTAGCGCTCGAGGCCACATCTTTTAATTGACAGCAGTTCAAAGGAAACTTTCCCAGGGGTAAGTCATTTCATAACTGACTGCTGTGGGATTTTTCTCTGTCCCCCCAAAGCATCTGGCTCCGGCAACTGTGGTGATAGGGCTTGGAGCTGGGCGAGCCAGCCGCTAAGCCACCTCCTTTGACGTCTGACCTCTCCTCTCAGCCATCTCCTCTCAGGTCTGACCATGAAGGAGGTGGCTCCCCAAAAGGTGGTGTGAAACGAGAGGGAAGGCCAGAAGAAAAGTCCACCCAACTGCAAAATGCTGAAGAAGGGGTCAGGGTGGGAAAGTCTGAGCCAGTAGTGAGTCAGGCCCTGAACAAGGATGCCGTAAACCTGGATTTCATCCCAGCTTTGACCTTGGACAAGTTTCTCTGTCTCCATTTGCCTGCTTCCACTCCTGAATGTTGTTTGCCTTCATTATGTTGATTATAAAACTCTTCGGGGCAGGAACTGCCTCTTGCTACACACTTGTGCAACACTGCTCACAACAGGATCCTAATCCTCGCTCAAGTCTGCTGGTGTTGCTGTAATGTAAAAAAAAAAATATATTTAAAAAAAAATAATATACATATATAAGGACTTAAAAATCTGGGAAAATGTCCAAAGACAGGTGACTGCAGGGAGTTCAAATTAACATCAGCTAAAGAACTGATTTCCAGTGTTGATACTAATTATTATATGCAAAACAAATAGCTTAGAAAACCCAAATTTGACTTTGAATGGTCATTCAGTGATGGCTGGGACACATTTTTCACATGGGAACAATAGAGAATTTTTGCATTAAATACATTTTAGTTGGAAAAAAAATCACTTTTCAGGATTTTCCCTCCTTTTTGCAAAAATGTGTCATTATTTTTAACAAAATTAGCGCCAAAGTTACTACTGAGTGGTTTTGCTCTCTGAAAAAAAAAATTACTTTCAGTAAATTAAATATCTCAAGAGTTATTCTGCTAACAAATTTCATTAAAGGATGCTGTGGCCTATTTCACAAGAAATAAAAAAAGCCCATTCTGGTCCCTGCACAATGAAAATAACTTTGAAAGTTCAAAATCTGATTAAGCTGTTTTCCCGAATTGAGGCCTGCTCTATTTTTCATGCAGTGTTGACAAGAGCTAGATGAGAAAGAAATCCAGTTTCTATCATCTATTCAATCACTGGCCTCTCTAACGATTAGCAAGAGCGCCTGTTTCACTGGTGTTTTCTTGTTAAATAGAAACTCATCCCATAGAAACACAACTCGAAACTATCAAATCATTTCACAACCGACAGATGGTAACAGCTATCCACACAGCCCTCAGCTGGTTTTAGCCAGCGACGTGGAGGTAGGAACTGCTGTATCACGATCAAACTCTGTACGCTTCACCCATACTTTAAGATTTCCTCTCAGAAATAAAGGCACAAAAAAGCTGCGGTCACACAAACCCATCTGTAAAGCCAGTTTACACCCAATGTTTTTCTTTGTCTTGCAATTAAGTTCTTAATTAGGAAATATATTTTAAAAAAACGTTTTCAAGGGAAATTGAATTCTCTGTTTATGGCTCCCCCTAACTGAATTATCCAGCACACAGAAAAAGGTGAGCAGCAATAGGAGAAAGTTCAAAGGTTCGGTGTAGTTTCTGAAATCCAGATGAAGCTGTTCCCTACCACAAGGAATATTTCTCAGCATTGTCCTGTTGGTTTATAGAATGCCTTCTTTCAAAGCAAACAAGCCAGGAAGGCCAAGGGGCATGGTGATGAACAAGACTAGGTGGGAACCCATGTCCGCTGTGCACATTACAGTTTCAGCCTGGCAAGCTACTGAGCAAACATCGCTGCTCTGTAATGGCCACTCGGCAGCCTCTTTGGAAACAGTCCGTGGCCTTAATCTGGTGTCCGGGACAGGTAACGGTAACTAACGCCCACGCTGGCAGGCTCAAAACGGTGTCCAAGCATCCCAAGGCACGGACTGTGTGAAAATCTCACATGCAGATGTGGGGTGCCTCCGGAGGCGAGCGGTGTGAGGGAAGCCCCCCTTGCTGCTGCGCTGGCTTTGTGCACAGAGGGCTTTCCTCTCTGGGGGTCCCTGTCTGGCCCCTGCCATACACGCTAAATTCACAGGGGAGGAAAAAGACGACGTGCTGGGTGGAGGTTAGCTGGCCATGAACTCGCAGCCTTGTCCCTCGCAGATGTTTGGCCTCTTCAGGAAAATTTCTATAGTGGACTTTGGGTGCCACGTTCAAAGCACCCAAGAGAAAAGGGAACATTTGCAAATGCTCTTCACTGGCATTTTCGGGTCACAAACACAGGCAGCCGTGAAACACACATAACATTACAAGGCACCCTTCATACCATGCCACCATCCAACACCTTCAGTACCTCACTTGCACTTGCAGAACAGCCTTCATGTATACATGCAGCCCAAAAAAGTTTGAATTCAGGAAACTTCCATACAAAGTACTCTAAAAAAACCCTTCACTAACATTCTGTAGCTCCTGGTACAGTGACTTTCATGAAGCTGTGGCATTCAAGGAGGGTTTGTACACAACACACAGATGTGTCGTTACCTGGACAATTTTTCTTGCGGGGCTTTTTTTCTGCCTCATTGAAACACCTCCACCATACTCCTGCCCTTGCCTTAACCTTTGGGGCACCAACAAAGAGCAAGCAATGAAGAGCCTATAGTGTTGTGGAAATAAAATAGGAAGAAAACGCTTAAGCAAAAGAAAGAAAAAATCCAAACAAAACACAACCTGCGGTTTTACAAAAAGCTGCATAACTCGTCTTTGGGGTTGGAGGAGAAACAAATGCATTTGCCTCAGATTAAGGAGAGCTAAACCCACCTATGTGCAAGCTGCAGTATTTTAGCCACCAGTACCTTTTCACTGATACAAAAGATAGCGGCGGCTGTATATCGTTAGCGGTTGGCAACACTGAAAATGCATACGTACCTTCTCATATCTAACCTGCTAGTGAGCTGAAGGTCTGTTCATTTTTACCTTTAGGCACAGAAAGGAAATCTGCAGGGTTTATTTTAAACACGCAAATGAAAGATGAACACTTCTACGTCTACCTGTGAAAAAGCAGGAAAGAAAGGGAAGAGGGTCCCAGCGCGCTGCCCTCATTTTCGTTTGGTTTTGCAGCCGCATCGGCAAAAGAAATCGCTGGTTTCTAGGGCTTGGGTTTTTGTGGTTTTTGGGTTTTTTTCCCCTTAAAAAAAAAAAAAATCAGTTCCCAAATTCTTGAGGGAGCACTGCCACCTACCGGCCAGAGCCGGCCTCGCCGCCGGGGCACCGCGGGGCTGTGCGGGGCTGTGGGGGTACCTCAGGGTACCGCGGGGCTGTGGGGGTACCGCGGAGCTATAGGGGTACCTCAGGGTACGGCGAGGCTGTGCAGGGCTGTGGGGGTACCGCGGGGCTCTAGGGATACCACGGAGGTACCGCGGGGCTGTAGGGGTACGGCAGGGCTGTAGGGGTCCCACAGGGTACCGCGGAGCTATGGGGGTACCTCAGGGTACCACGGAGTTGTGGGGGTACCTCGGAGCTGTGGGGGTACCTCGGGCCTGTGGGGGTACCTCAGGGNCCTTCCTGCAGCAGGGTCGCTGCACCACAGGATTCACTGGGGTGGGGGGGGGGATGGATCCCTGCTCCAACACCACCACCACCACCACCACCCCCAGTGCTCGGAGGAGGTGGGTGTTATGCCTCTGGCCGAAGGCTTCCTTGTGACCTAAGGCTGAAAGAGGAGGGGTTTTGCCGGGGGGTTGCAGCCCCGGAGAAAAAGCAGCGGAGGTGTCTGGGTAGATGGGAGCAAGGATGTGGATTGCTCAACTTTTTGGCACATCGGTCCCGTTCACTCAGTGCGTGATTCCCTTCACCACAATAGCACCTTTTGTGCTTGAACACTTCGTGGGATTTGCTTTTATTTATTTAATTTAATTACAGCATCCTTCCTGGGTGTGACGGGCGCATGCCCGGTGATGTCCCACACCGCCCCGCCGTTCAGCCCCGAGCTGGACACCCAACTTTCATGCTTCTGCCTTAGGGCACCAGGCTGGGAGGCGGTGGCACCCCCAGCTGAACACCCAGCTGCTCGGGAAAGATCACGGACGACGTCCTGCAGTGGCTGCCTGGGAAGGTCGGCAAAATCCTGCCACACGTCGCGACAGCCCGGTCAGGTGCTGGAGGCCTGAACTAGGAGCGGTAAAGCAAGAGCTCTGAAAAAAAAAAAGAAAACCACCCTGTTTTCCTCTGAGTGTTTGTGTGTGTGTGTGTGTGTGTGTGTAATTTCCATAATAATTGTGTCTGTTGTCTGCAGACATGAATTCATTACAGCAGGAGGTAAGAGAACAGCCAGCATCAATATACATTTCAAATTCCTTGCTACAGCCTTGATTTATAAGGCACAACCTGAAACACTGACTAGCTGGTTGCCTTTCAGTGAACTGAATTTAGCATGATAGCTGAGAGGACTGAAAAACAAATGAAAAAAAATTTTTTTTTTTTTTTTAAAGCACGCCATCTCTGTATTTTTCATTTTTAAGAGTCGCTAGCTGTGTTCTGGGCATCCCCCTGCTTCCCCCACTCCATCCCCTTCCTTCCTCCTGTGCATGCTCCATCGGCACTTGCACTAATCCAGGCCCGAAAGTACTAAATTGATTCACAGTAATGCAGGCACCCAGAGGCAGAATGTTCAAGGAACAAATGAATTAATCATCTCGGAGCCTCCATGCCAACCCGTATAAAAGCCCATGGCTCGGAGCAGCGGCGATGATGGGCACAGGCTGGCCCCTCGGCTGACCATAGGCCCTGGGTCCCGCAGCAAGCACCCCATCCACCCCGGGCGCCGCAGGACACGCGTGTGGAGGCTGCCGGGCGCACGCCCATGTGAGATGGCACGTGCACTCGCACGGGTGCTCTTTGAAGAACTCCAGCATATAGAAATAAGTGCAATAGGAAGAGGGAGCCCTGCAGAAAGAGAGGTCTGCAGTCATTATAAATGGACCTTCACGGCAACAACAACAGCGGGGAAAAAAAAAAAAAAAGCTTTCAGGCAGAAACAGAAAATAATGTTTTGCAATTACAGTCCACAGCTGCCACAGCTCCAGCACGCGTGCTATACACAGGTGCAGCTATTATAGCAATGAATAGCGCACACTAAAGGTGCCATCCGTATGGGTAATAATATGAGGGCTGAAAAGGTATTTTCATTTGCAGCCTGATGCTGAGAAGGAAAAAAATAATAATAAGTAGGCTATCTCTCAGCCACCCAGGTCCCAGCCTTGTCTGAGGCTGCGGCGTACTAGGTGGGCACTGGCAGAGGAGCACCTTTCACCATCTGCCTGGCGAAAGCCTCCTGATGCCTCAGGAAACGTCCGAGTCACGACTATGAGGCTTTAGCCGGTAGGAAAACTGGCAGCTGCTTCGCTTCCTTTGTGGTGAATAGAGAGTTTTTAGAAGTTTCTTCCCTTCGTGTCATTTAAAACACCTGAACTGTGAAAGGTGCCCAGGGGTCAGGGAAGGCAGGAGTCTCTCCTCCAGTCTCTTCCCTGCCTCAACACCCACGCTCTGGCAGCATCACTTTGCCGACTGGAGCGGCAGGCCACCTCACTGGCGTGAACAAGGGAGAACTAGAGGCAGAAAGACAGCTGTGGGACCCCTTCATCAGTATTTTGCTCTTTCCCCCCTCCTCCCCGTGTCAGCCCCACACAGCGGCAGAGTGGACTGGACCATCTGACCTCCAGAGATCGCCCCAACCTCAATTATGCTGCTTCTGTGACTGCAAAGTGGCTGAGTGCTATTCGGCTCAGTTGTGGCTTATGGCAGCTCACGGTCAGTCTCCACTGACGTAGACCTGTGACTCCAGAGCCACAGGACGGTTATTTCTCTGCAGCCTGGTTTGTCCCCTCAAATCCTGCCACTGTGGGGCAGCTCTTGGAAAGTAAGCTGGTGTCCCTTAGAACACAGACTTAGCAACCCTCGGCTACCCAGACAAACGCTTTCCAGACTGTTTTACCACAGACATCCTTCCTTTCTTCAGAAAGGGGAGCTGTTAAAGATACTTAGCAGAGAGCTAAGCAAAAAGCAGAAAAGGGCTTACCCAGTGCAAGCTGGCATCTTGCCCCATGGTGAGCTGTTTTTTTCGAACCGTAAGCCACTAAACATTTTTCCACTGCCAGTGAAGATGCCTAAATTCCAAATATAAGTCTCTTGACATCAGGTTTGCCTTTTCCTCACAGAGCTCTTAGCAGTTGTCCACAAGCATTCACAGGTGATAGACCCCTGACTTAGCACGCAAGATGGACAGATTTCACAGGTACAAGGATGTCCTTATCCCCCCTCGCCTCTGCCAGCTCTGAGCCCACGCCATGGTCCGTGCTGCCGCAGAGCCAGCTAGTTTAAAACTAATGCAAGTAAGTCCGCATGAGCTGCTGTCACCATTCTTGACTTGCAGTCCAGACACAGAGCAGACACTTTATTTTTTTTTTTTGACCTTGCGTAGGAGAAACACAAACGCTCTGTTACCTGTCACTTCAGCCTCAGTGCTCCCCCCGTCCCCCTCCCCAGTTTCGGCTGGGCTTTCATGGAACAACCCTGGCTCAGACAAGCCAGCCGAGCCTGGGGACTGGGGTGGGAGGTCCAGGACCGTCCTACTGGCATTGCCTGACCCAGCACAGTGTGGGGCAGGCGTGTGACATCCGAAGCATAGCCCCATCCTCTGCCCCCCAGGGTGCTGGGGAAGTGTCCGGATGTTTTCAGATCGATAGTGCCAGGAACCCGCTGAATACAGGCAGGCGAAATGGTTACCCCCAGCACCAAGGCAAAAGCATCCTCCAGATTCCTGAACAAGTCCCAGTTCACCAAGGTAGGCAGAACCAAGGTCTTTTTATAGGCCTTAAAATTGAGGGAGGCATTAAAATTAATTTGAAAACTTCGGAGGAAGCTGGTATAATGAAAACAAAAGTGGATTCATGCACTGGCTGGCATACCCTCGCCCTGGGAAAGAGCTCAGGCAGCCACTTCCAGAAAAGCTGGAGCCTGCTGGAAGAGAGCACAAAACAGAAAACACTGCTCAAAGGAAGCTCGCAGACAAAGTGGCAATGTGGAAGAAATTATAATGATTAATACAGCGCCTGAAGTGTGCAGGGGACTACAGAAGAGTGAAAAAAAGACCTTGGATTTGCTGCTCTTCAGCAGCAGCAGTCATTTTATACCAGTGCAAAGTGGGAGCGCAATGTTCACGGCACAGAGCAAGTGCACTTTATGTTGCCTTCCTCTCTATTTTCCTGCTGCAAAGATCCCAGGGAAAGGGTTAATCAAGACTATTTGTCCCTGATCACTGGGGCTTGGAGCCTGAGCTAGGACATAGACCATAAACAGCAGACAGAGGGAGAGGGAAGCCACTGAGAAGGGCTGCTATGTTTATCTCTGGCTAGGATAGAAGAGGGAATACGAATAAACTGGGGGCAACAGCCAGTGACCGGCTGCAGAAAAAGCACAGAGTTATATAAAAGAAAAACTTGTTTCATCTCTTTATTTGATTGGCCTCGAGAGTTTTGCCACCATCAATCTCTTCTAATATCAAAAGCAAACCCAATTAGAGCCTTAGATAATAAAATTTCAAGCCTGTAGTTCAGATTCAGCCACCTCCATAGCAGGTCACCAGCAATAAATAAATAAATATAGATTGATAAACAGACAAACAAAACAGGTATGAAATGCCACCAAGGCTCAAACAGCAGCTTTTTGCAGTGGCACCATCTTTCAGCAGTCCAACACTGCACCCTCAGGGCATTCCGGGTTTGTCCTGTGAGGTCCCACCACGTTTCAGGTACTGTGGTTTCTTCAGAGTGAAGAGGGTTAAGATTTCAGTTCTTGCTTGCTGCTCCCTGAAAAGCTGTGGTTTGAATTAAGAGGCTTCTCACTCAGATGTACTGTGAATGGCAATATGTTTCTGCTGGGTCTGACTTCAGATCCTCGGTGCAGATGAGCACCAAGCCAAACCGCTGACGAGATTTTCATTACTAGTAAATTAAGCAACTCTAAAAAGGTCTAGATGACTTTTGGGGTTACAATAATGCGAAAAGGGGTACATAAGGCATATATTTCCCTCGGTGAATTAAAAATACATACTTTCACCTGTGATTTATTCGCTGCATCAAGTCCAGAGCAACTGAGGTTTGCATGTTGTACTTCACTGCACCACACAGTCACAGCCTGCAGTTTTACCAGGTACAATAAAGAAATCGGAACTGGCCAATACAGGGGTAGCAAAAATTTTAGACGTGCCAAAGGAAAGGAGTGACTGAGCCTAACCTCTTCCCAACACGCACAAGTACTCCTTGCTCCTGGTTTGCAGTCCGTACAGCAGCATTATTATGCAGCTAAAGTGCCTCCCATGGGTTGTACCTCTGTCACAGGGGAAGTACGTTCTCTCTCTCTAAAGTCTGGCTTTATACGGCTTCATAAAGACATTGGGATGTATAGCAGTTGTATCTTAATGTGTATTTATGTTCTGTGATAATGTTTGGACCGAGCTTCTAACAGTGAAAAAAAAAAAGGGTCAGCGTTCAAAGGAATAGGCTACTTCCACCTAAAACAAAAAGCAAATAGCACCACCAGAACCAACTTTATGGATAAATCTTTTAATTTATTGTTTTTAAAATAGAAGAGGAACATTTTGTATCTGAATATCCAGAATATTCTTCCAGCTCAGAAATATTTATCTCCTGACTTACACGCTCTCGCAGCAGTCTCTGAAATCCTTTGAGTCATTGAAGGAATTTGTCCTCAAGTCATTCCCATTAGGGGAATATTCAATTTAGAAACTTGCCTCCTGCTCAAAGTTCGCATGTGAAATTCATGGTGAAGATCCCTCCTCACTGAGTTTCAGGTCAGTGCCCTATCCACTGAAGAGACAGAGATATTTAACAATTAAATAGTCCTCTAGGCTACGTCTGTATGAGGCAGTGCAGGAGCGCTCCCCAGCCTGGGGATCTACGTGCCCTGACTGTTCTTGTTCCGGGAAGGTATGGCCTCACCCCGCCTCTCCCCACGTTCCCCCTTCCCATGGGAAGGAAAATTGCCTGCAAGGGTCAGGAGGGACACACGGTGCCCTCCCGGTCCCCCGGACAGGCAGCTGGGGTCTCTGGCCACAGAGCCAGCCCAGCAGCCTAGGGCAGCTGAACACTGCTGAAGATCTGGGAATGAGCCCCAAAACTATCTCATGGTGCCTACATGCCTTGTGTGAATCTGTTCTCCACTTCAGGCTAACAGTAGCACCCAAGATGTAGGAGCAACCTGAAAGGTGGGAGGAGGTAAGGGCATTTCTTTGCCTGTTTAAAAGGCACAGTTCTGACTGTAGGAAGCAAGTTATTTTTCCATTCTCAAGCTTTTGATATTAAGAATTAGCTATCCACTTTCCAGAAAGCAGGGAATTAGTTTTTCCAGACTACGTGTTTAACAGAGAAGAAATGAATCTTCACGAGCTCAAGACATATTCCCTCTTCTTCTCTTAGCCCCTCACCCCCTGCCTCATATCTCTTCTATGCAGTTTTTCAAATAGTTTAATAATATTCACAGGGACATTAGATTAATTGGATTTTAATTCCAAATGACTGTGAAAGCAGAGAAGTGAGTCACCAGTCCATGCTAATGAGAAGATCTATTAAGGACCCTTCTCTGATAGACACATAGAGTAGGGTTATAAATATTTCATATTCAATTAATTGAATTTTGCCCCCTGTTATATGATGCTGCCCTGGAATGTTAATCAACTGGGACCAGAGAGAGAGAGAGAGGAAGAAAGAGGGGAAAAAAAAATTAAAAGAAGAGGCTTTAAACAACATCAGAGCCATTCCCATCCCCAAATCCTCCCAGTTCACACAGTGCCTACGCATCAGAGCAGAGGCTTTCATACAGACTGCATCTGGTTCCATACAGTGGATAAATTAATGTTAATTAATCAGACAGTCATTTTATGAAGAACTGTGCGCAAAAGGTTATTTGAGCCCTGCTGCAAAATAGATTTATAGGTATAATTGCCATGTTGAATGACCCTCTGTACATAGGCTCATTAAACTGGCCATCAGTCAAGAAGTCTAATTGAGGCAGGCCAATAGCGCACCACTGGGACCACGCGGCTGGCCGCAAACAAAACCGCTCTGCAGAAGCCAGCTCTCTTGAAAGCCACCGATAATGCCGCTTCCCATCCTCTGAGCAGTCTCTGCCACCGTCCCTCCTGCCAGCCGAAACACTGGGCAGGAAGGAGAGAGGAGAAAGGAGAGCTCCCATGCCCATCGCAGCTTTACATCATCTGCAAAACATGTTGGGGGACTGGGCGCAGCGTGGAAACAGTCTTACCGACACCCGTGGTTTCCAAAAGCCTTTCTGGCCTTCGCAGCTGGGAACGGCTTCAATGTGCAGGCTTCAAAGGCGCTGAGATCAGAAGGTGAATATAAAGACACTAAAGATTCTTGACGACATTTTGTATTCTACCAGAATCTCTTGATTTCATTGGGCTGGGGGGAAGCGCAGGAGTGTCCAGCCTGGGACTGGAAAAGCCCGGGACTGGCAATCAGGCACATGCGTATACCTAGCGAGTGGGGCACTTATCGAGGCTGCAGTCTCCTCTGGCAGTGCCACGCAGGTCCTGCAGTTGCGCTGTGGCAGACGGTCATTCCCAGGGCGGCTGCATCTGGCCCCGTGACTGCTGGGTCCAGCGCGGACTCCTCCAAGAGCAGCAGGCAAACCTCGCCACCATCTCTGGCAGCAGAGACGTGAAGCCATAGACTGCCATTTCAGAAACCTGCCTTTCACTCCTGTTTGTGCCACAAGCCCCCTGCTCGGGGTTCCTTGTCACAATCTCTCTGGATCTCCAGTCCCCACCTATGCAATTATCTCTGCTGTCTGCTGCCCAAAGCGATCTATCTTTCTGCTCATGGTTTGTGGGAGGATCGTCTCTTATTTCATGTACCCGAGGGGCCCTGCGCCCGGGTTTTGCACAGTGAGGGCTAAAATTGCAAGCAGTCTCTGTCTCACACATGAATGCTGCAGATGGCAAGCATGATTGTGGGAGGAGGAGGAAGCTTACGGCACCCCGAGCTACCCCGAAGCATCCTGGGCAGCCCCTCACCTGGCATCCCTGGGGGAGCCATGGACCAGGCCAGCCGAGGGGGGCCTGTGGGCATCAGAAATGGGCTTTTTTTCTCTGAGCTGCTTCCCAAGATACCTCCAGGGTAGGGGAAACCTGCACCATCTGCTGCACACTGGAAGGTGTCATTTAAGAGTGCTGAGGCAAAACAAACCACATCAGAGTCACAGACAAGTAAACCAATTAATAGACTTAGAATGTGTTCACGTTATCTATTCCTATACTCACGTTATTCACCACATCTTTTGAGGCTGCCTTTAGTTGTGTACCTCCCTGATCAGATACAAAACAGCCACATAACACCATCTTTTTCAAACATAAATAAAACAATTAAAGCAGAAAAACTAAAACGCACTAATACAGAAGCCACTGAAGCAAGAATGAATAGGCATCTTTACAAAGAGAAATCCACATGCCCCAGAGCCGTGACAATGTCACCATCTGAAGATGTTTCTGATGAAGAGGGGTACCAGTTTCCATCACTGGACAAGGCAAGGGTTGCTTAGCACGTCAGGACCCTGGCAGTGCTTCCCTTCACCTTGTCCTACAGCGACTGGTTTGGCCTGGGTATGCTCCAAACACTTTTTGCAGTGCCGCTGGGCATAGTATTTACCTGTACAGCATCTGACAGATCGGGAAATCTGACTGTGGGCATGGCGCGGTCCTGGACCTGCTGCCTGCCGTTCATGCCAGGGCCTTACAGGCAAGCTGCATGGCTCCTCAACCGAGTGCAGGGAACCACCCTGCAGTAGAAAAGCCTCCAGGTAAGCCTGGGGTCTCACTTTCAGAGCTGTTCTGTGGACGGACAATAAATCGGCTCCTGAGGGCAGTCTCAGGGCACTTCTCAGAACTGATTTCCCCCCATCCTGTCGTTCCCTTCCACAGACCACATTTGAGTGAGGTGAACGAGAGCATACCCCAAGTTCCTAAGGCATATAAACACCACCTTTCCTACCAGCAAGGCAGCATTTCCTCCTGCAATAGTATTTTTTTTCCCAGGCTACAACTGGTCTTCAATTTCTCTCGCTCTTCTGCCCCACAGCAAAACACATTTGTTATCGCACATGCGAAAACCACCAGCTATTCTGCAGTTAGCGCGGTTGCACTCCTGCAAAAACCCTTCGCCTTTTAGCGTCCTCCCCTCAGCACACTCAACTCTTCGCTCGAGCACTTGTCGAGGTCCGGTTGCCCACAGAGGGCACTACTCGTAAATATAACCGAGCAAATGCCTTGTCACTTCATGTCACATCAGCACTTGGAAGGCTGCAGTTTCCACCCAGAGCAAATCCAAATGCTTTATGCATATATTATTACTGTCATCTCTAGAAGAAAGGGAGCAGCAGGCTGATGCCGCACAAAAGAATACATTTTTAAAGCGCATACTGCGCATTCATACTCACGCTGAGATGTCAGGCAAGGCTTCCCACTTTGTATCGTGGTGGAACGCCTCTAGCCCCAGAGAGCTGGAAGTACGTTGGTTCAGTGACAAAAGGAAAAAGAACGGTACCTCAAAGGATATTTGACATTTCAATAGGCAACCATGCATGTCACTTTGTCCTGGGCAAGGATGAGGAGCGACATGCTCTTCCTCTGTCCATAACATGTAGACTATAGGCATTCCTTGTAACACACTTAAATGTTAAAGACAAGTTTCCATTTAGTCCCTTTACTACCGCAGCCAGTAGAATATTTTTCTAAAGTCCCCAGTTCAGGGATAAGGAGATAAAGGCTCTAAATATCAAAGACACTGACCTCACTGTTAGGAATTTTACTGCTAGACTTCCTTGGGTGTTGGGATTTCAACCTGTATTTCTAAGAAAGTATCCAGACCTAGTTTGCTGAACCTGCTTTTGCATGTGCAAACAGAGAGCTAAGTGCAGGTTCATGCAAACACCTACCAACAGAGCAAAAATCTATGGCCTTCTCACCCGCCTACCTCATTCGAAGTGATGAAAAATCCCAGCTATGTGCAATGTATGCACACAGAGCAGCCAAAAAGGCAGGAAAAATATCTGCCCACCTTGTGTGGTACACAATTCTGTGCCGCCTCCATTCCTTGGCATGCTCCAAAGGGACATTCCTGCAGAATGGGAGGGAGACAGCCTACAGGACAGTAAAAGAAAGTACTTTGTGCTTCCAGTCCACTGAGGAAATTGCTGAGCTGTTGCTTCTTTAAATATCAGACCCATAGTTAAGCCGAAATTAAGTTTTGCTCTTCATTCAGTCCTCTCTCCTAAGTGTGTCTCAACTTCTGGTTTAGTTTTAATGCAGCCAAATGTGCTGAAAAATAGCAGCTAGAATTGGCCTTCAGTCCAACGGGGTGATGGTGGTGGTGTCTTTCTGGTATTCCTGTATTTAAAATACAACCTTTGTCAATCCAGTACAATCTACCTTTTTCATTTCCGTCTGATAGTCCAGTAATTCTCTCTTGCAAACCACCAAGATTGTTTTTGTCTTCAGAATCTCTCTAGAAGCTTCAGCTCCTCAGTTTTTTGTAGCATGAGGAACCCAGAGAGAGATTAGAAACTAATAACATGTTGGTAATCACAATCATGTGTTTTAATCACTTTCAAGCACACCCTCAAATTACAGTATTCCAAGTAGAGACCAAGGAATGCAAGGTTAGTACTCGAGTTCCCGACATCACACCTTTATAACCTGAATTTCTACTTTGGCTTTTAGAGTTATATACTCCTGTGCAAACTAGATGCACGCTACTAGCACGAGTCTCCTCTAAATAGTAGTGGCTGTTTGCAGTCTTTCTAGAAAACCAAATTGTCTCTCCTTGAGAAGAAGAAAAGGAGAGGAAGACTCAGTACAGTGGATTGAGAAAGGTAGTACCAAAGCTAACAGTCTTTTTTCAAAGGAGTATTTTACAGCAATTTAAATCCACTCTGTTGTTAGCTTTGCAGGAGTGCCGTGTTTGGCTAGGTAAGCTGCCTAGTCCACAGTAATGCAGTACAGCAAAGATTTTAGATAATTTCTTTTTTTTTCCCCCCAGCTTTAAGACTAATTCATACGGCAAGTTTCCCTGCAAATGCAGCATTTCTAAAAGGCCATTCCAATTTTAATTCACGTAACATACCATATTAAATCCACATGACCAGTTCTCATTGAAGCCCGGGTTTCCTGTTTTCAGGGAGAAGTTCAGGCCGAGAAGACAACTGACAGGAGAGCAACAGTTTGCTCACTAGCCCTGACTAATTCATCACATTGTAGAAGCTGAAACTACAACAGAAGTCGATGGCATTAGTTAAGCGACTTCCACTTACGTGAAACACTAGAAAAGAAACCCCACCGATAATAGCTGGCCTCTCTTGAACGCACAGCTCGGGAAGGGCTGCAGACCAGGACGTGGGGTATACAGGCATACGTCAGGGCACGGAGCAGCGGATACAAACCTGCAACCCCCTTTGAGTGCATTTATTTTCCAAAGCGGGCACTAAAGGCAACCTGCTGGAAACATTTGCCTTCTGCAGGCTTGCCGAAGCCCGCTATGCTGGCTCTGCCAGCACTCATAGCGATTCATTCCAGTTTCTGGGAGGTAAACACAGGCTGGCTTCAGCCCAGGGGAGCCCACGGCCAGCACCACCCAAGCTCCCGGCCTCCCTGGGGATGCGCCCCGGTTCCCTCCCACAAGAAACAGGGCTGGCACAGCCAGACCTCAAGGGAAACGTTAGATGCCCAAGACACAACCCAAGCTGGTGCCACAAGGAGAACACACACAAGAGGACAAATAAGGACTGGCCAAGTTAAGGACAAAGCTGCCGCAAAAATGAACGGGGTCATCTTGTCTCCGTTTCAGCAGGAGCAGAATGTAAAGCCCAGCTGCTCTGTAAAATCCAGCAGACCTGAACATCTCCCCTCACAAGTGTGAGGGATCTCACACCCGCTCACCCGTTTTCACATTAGACGTTTGTCATTAGTAATGCCAGGTGGTGACACAAAGCAGTTCGTTTATTCAGATCAACCTTTTAATCCCATCTTACCTTCAAAATAAATTACCAAATAAACTTTTCCGTGAACTATGCTCTACATCATGAGGTGGTCACCAGACAAAAGAAAAAAAAACACATTTTTTTTTAACTCGTTTTCATTTCACCAATTTGTTTCTTCCCAAAATGTTAGGATTCTGCAAAATTTTAATCTGACACAAAAATCAGAATGCAGTAAACAGAAGATTCTTTGCTCAATCACGTGTCAGTTAAATGACCACAAAGCAATACCAATACTTTAACAGGGGAATTGCTTCTACAAAATCCTGATAAAAACATTCCTGGAAAACAGTAATTTAAAAAAAATGTCTTAGTTGGTTTGGATGTGTCGTACCAGCCTGTTCTATTGAGGTAAGTGGACCTAAAAAACAAAAACAAAACAAAAAAAAAAACACCTGACATAGCATTTTGCAGCAGGTTATCTCAACGCACAACAACCTCTTAGAAATTAAGCCTCCCAACATCCCTGTAAGCCAAGGACTTTACAAGCAGGGACCTTGCATCAACAGGCTGAGTCACCTATCACGATCATACAAGGACTAGGTCTTGACTCTTGTGATGATCATAGCAGAACACAACATTTTGTACAGAATGATTTATTATGAGTATGATAATAACTGCTCAGGTTTCATATTAGTGTTATCCTGTTGAAAAGTAAACCCTCCACAAGACAGGATGTTTTTGAGTAGAACAGTCTGATTCACTACAATCCTTTTTCAGATTTAACCCATAACTGTGAGCTTGGAAATGCTAAACCTGCATGGCTCCTCAGTTATTTTGATACTGAAATGGAAGTGCCGCATCACTCTAAAACTGCGAAATAAGGCTGATGAAGCAATGAGCACCAGCCGCGTCATTAGAGAAGCACAACTCTACAGATCACAAGATGTATGTCCCTTCTTTAACTCTAAAAAGGTTTTTGTTGTTGTTGTTTTGCTTTTACTTGGCTTTAGATTTTGGCCTAGCCAGTTGTCAGTGCTCCCAGACACCTATTCCCAAGGGACTCGTCTTGCCCTCATGACCAGCAGGTGTCACATTGAAGGATGTGAAATACCCTCGCTGCCGAGCTCAGGCTGCAGTCCCAGCTCTGGGGATTGCCGGGGCAGAAGTCAGCGCCAGCACCTTGAGCAACCCCATGTCCATAGTTTTCTACTTGCACCATCTCTCTGCATAGCCAAGAGATTAAAAGCTTCCCCTGCCAGCTGCCCACAGCGCCAGGCTACGAGGCAGCTGGTCTAACTCTTTACTAGCTGCTTCCTGTCCCTCTAATCACAAGATTACTGATTAATAATTGTATATTTCTGTAAAAGAGCAAAAATGCCTTTCTGTGTGAAAAAGTTTAAATATATAAAAACACTTCATAAAATACTTATTAAAAAAAAATCAAAATGCCCCATGAGCCTGTAAACGTTGCCGGTAAAATATCTGTTAACTGGAATAATTTGAAATACAGTCATTCAGGCTCTTTTCTGCCCTGTCCAGTAAGATTTTAAGATAACCAATAGAAATTCCACTTGTCTGTCTTCTACTTCAACCCTCGTCCCACCCGTTTTTCTTCTTGTTTGTTTGTTTCTAATGACAGTTTGATTTCCCAATGTCGGCAATTTTCTTCAGAGGCATCATTTGTCTTTGCTTTTAACAGAGTTCTGCATGGCCTGATTCTGAGGCTTTCTCATGGAGTGGGCTTGAGGTCTGATTGGTAACACGAGCAATACCAGGATGCTTAGAATGTGCATGTGAAAATACATAGACCTGAGAACAAAAGCAGAAAGAGAATATTTTATTTTTGTTGGCAATAACATGAATTGTGCAACCACAGTAAGTCCATGAAGAATTTACTATTACGGGATAAATGCAGAAAATATGAACCTGACCTAGAAAGCACAAAATACACCCTTGAATTTCACACAGCCTATGCATGGGGTAACCGCTGGCACTGACGAAAATGATGCCATGGATGTTAATGAGGCAAGGAATCAAACAGCAGACTCCAGAGTTCAGTCTGACAGCTCAGATAAACCCATGTAATTCAAACCTAGACTTACTCAGCCCATCCCTCTTTTAATGTTAGAGTATACAAGGCTATATTCTGAAGAAACATCCTTCATGATTAGGACATGAACTTGTACAAATTATAAAAAAAAGAAGTGACAAACTAAAAAATTAATTCCAAGTGCTGAGATCTGAAATAAATCAGAACACTCAGCTTTTTGCTGGGGAAGGTCAGGTCATGATGTTTACAGAACGGTTGTGTTTTTGAAGGCAACTACTCAGAGATATCTTTATTTGATATCTTACTAAATATCAAATATTTTTATTTCAAATAATTCAGTACACACAAGATTGAACAGAAATAAAAAAATACTTAAGCCAATTACATGAGCCTCTGGCAGCCTGGGGAGCAGGACATTTGGGAGTAGTATGGTCCAGCTATTAACCACAGAGATGCACCTTTCTATGGTCTCATTTATGCTTCTTACCATAGCTCTTAATAGCCTTGTACTGTGCTTAAGATAACTGCTAGGTGCGCAGTGCTCAAAAAATTCACGCCCTTGTCCAAAAGCCTACAATTTCCTTGCTTAACAGTCTCTAAGTTTAAGTGTTAACTATGTTCAAAGTCACTAGGACGAAAAATATGAAGGTGATGACCCAACTTGGGGCAAGGGTGGAAAATAATTTTCTTTGTTCAGAACTTTGGTAAAAGTAACATTTCTGCCTTCATGGATGCTGACATAGTGCTAAAAAATTCTTTATACATACTTTTTCCTGTAGTTTTGATGTTAGCAATGTAATCTTACAGAATGACATTAATATTTACTACATGGAATATCCCTTTGTGGCACAAAGGGAACCAACTTCACTCACAGGGCAAATTTATAAACCAGTTTAATATTTTAGTCTTTTCTCTCCTTTTTTGTTCTGATTGTTGTTTGCTACTTTTGTCATGAAAGCGAGAGAAAAGTTATATATTAGCAAGGTACTGGGGAGAGCATCTTACCAAAACTAAGAAAGATTTGGAGTCATTTTTTTATGGTAAGTTTCTGTGTTGAAATCAAATGTTTTAAGAAACAGGAATTCAACCCACTTCAGACAGACTTACTGATAGCAGCTATCTTGATTACCAGTTTTGTCTTTTATATTAGAGGAGGGAACCGCCTTTCTCTTTAACCAAAGCCTGTTATTCTATGTTGAATGTAAAAATGTTCACTGTAGAATGAAAGAAGAGTAAAGCAATGTAGTCCAGTCTCCCTTTTCAAATTTTTTTATCAGTTCTCTATTTCAAATTATTTTTATTAGAGTATATCCAATATACCTTGCAACACCAGTGTTTTCTTATTTTTAGGGAACCTAGGGAAGTAGTCACTTCCTATGGAAGTATTCAGAAAGAAAAGCATACTCATTTGAAGAGGCAATGCTCTGCCAGGCACCCTCGTTATCTCCTGCTGACCAATCACATCTCCTCTTCTACTCATTTGGCAGCTGGAAACCTGGTCTTTTCTCATCGAGTCCTTCCTACTGCCAGCTCACATTATTCTTAACCTCTCCAGCCTTGGCCACTGTTAATGGTTGAGACTTGACTGTTTTGCAAAAGGAATATGAATAAGTGAAAACACATAAGGACATAGAAAGACTGACAAGTAAAAGAGAAGTGCTCTGCCTTGCAATTATTATAATCTCATTAAGTTATGGAAGTGCAAAAATCACCCCTTACACATTATTAAGCATCCTGTTCGAACTCCTTTCAAATTTGATGAAATGCTAACTGCGTTTCAGTGTGGTTTGAGTCATTTAACAAAAGCCTGTGCCGGTCTGGAGAATAATAGTCAAGAAGAGAGAACTTACTTGTAAAACTTAATCGTGGGCTCAACAGCCAGCATGACAAATGGTGCAACAGTATAGCACACGGCCAGTTGAGTGACAACCCAGGTAACAACATCATAGACTATCTTGAGAGGCACTGATGAGAGGAAGTAATGTCTGCAATTGTTTCTTATCTGCAGGTCAGGAAAAAGTAAACAGAAAGTTATATAAATTCATTTCTTAGGCAAAGCTACATGGACACAGTGCAGTGTATGACCCTCCACTTATCATCAGCATTAATATCACAGAAAAGTGTGTACACAAGTTAGAAATCACTGAGAGTAGGAAGGAAGACAGAAGCATACTGATTGGCATATCCAAGATCCCGCAGTTAACCAGTGGCAAACAGAGAAGTGTCTCCCCATCTCCTCTGTCATAATCACAGTAGCAAACTCTCATGCTGGATATCTGGCACAGTATCTTTGAGGAGGGGAGTTGTGATTTGATCTTCCTCCCTCTTGGTTTTGATTTATTACTGGTTCTCAATGGTGAAACGAAGTTACTTTAAATGAACAAATACGTGTTTATACCTGCAAGCATGTTCTGTGTCTATAGATTTTGGTTTAGCTTCACATCTATGAAATCCTCATAAATGAGAGGCAAAGCACATGTTAAGATCACATATTTGGCAGCCTGCTCTAGCCATAGCATAATACTGATCACTAGTTTAATTCACCTTTCAAATTGACCTGGTTGCTTATCCCATTGTCAAACTCTGAAAGACAATGGTGGTGCTTCCCAGTTCTGCACAACTGGCCGGTTTAGCCCAAAAGATCAACAGTGATAAATTTAACAACGAGACACGACATCCGTTCTGTCTTCGGTGACTCTACCCAAGATGAGGCCCATAAACACCGACACTAGTTAACTGCATCAATTACATCCACATGAAAGAGTTCAAGTTTGGGCCAATGCTCAACCCATAACAGCTTCTTATGAAAGACTGGGCCCAGAGCCGATTACACACCAGCATAGAGGCAACACGACCTAGCAGAGGTCTGGACTCAAGCTTAACCTTGAATCCCAAGCTAATTTGACTGGATGGACATAGCTGGTGGCTATGGGTGTACCAACTGTACACCCACAAGCAATGTTTCCTCTGGCAGCCAGGGACAGCACTGGAGCACATGCAGAATTGGTGCCGATTGTAACTGCTGGGCGTACCTTGTAACTAGCATCAATGCAAAGTTTCAGTGAACATCAAGCCCCCAAAGGTATGGAAGAGGGCTCACAACAGGGACAAGCTGCTTGACCATGTCAGGGTGGTCCCTGCTGTTGACAGCTGCATAGCATCTAGCATGGGCCTTAGAAGAGAACAATAAAAGGTACGTACTGCTCTGGCTGCGAGTGTGATAAGGATTCCAGTGAGAAATGTAAAATAATATCCAGGATAGATACCATGCCACAGGGCTGACAGGATAAACGTTAAAGCTGTAGGGTACCAGGGAGCTCTGTCATAGCAGACGCTGCAAAGACGAAAACAAAACAAGAGGTGGCTGAATACAACTAACAATGGACGCCACTTCAAACCCTTCTCCATTTTTAAGGTCTTGTTCTGTTTTTTTAATGGTCTTATCTTGCCTCCATTACAAACAGGGCACGAGGCACTCTCCCTTCATTTAGGTGGAGGGTTAGATGGAAAGAGAAAGCATGCTTTTATGCACTGAGTATCCAAATATTCCCAGTGCTCACAGCATTTAAATAAGTAACAGGGCAAATGGCAGGCAAGACTTCTCTTTCACCTTATACCTCTATCTGAAATCACACACTCAAAACTCTGATGGCAGGTCAAGAGCCAGTCAAAGGACGAAGAGACATGACCCCACCCTTCACTGCTGAAGGGAGATATTTTTAGGCATTGTCATCTGGCAGATGCTGGGAAGAACAGGGAGTGTTGTAAGCTATTGCAAAGCAGGGGATTTCTGCTAACTTTAGCAGCCCAAAATCTTACTCCAAAGACACAAGTGAATGGTACCAGTTCAAGAACACACTAACCAGTCTATTTGGCTATCTGAGGTTTAACTGAAACTCTGTGTTCCAAAGAAGCAAGTCAAGATGACGCACTTCTTACCAAGAACATAATTTGAATCATGAAAAATCGTAGATATTTACTTTTAAGATGTATGTATTTAACAGCAAAAATAGTTATGATAACTGCAGTAAATCTGTGCCTGCATTTCAGACACCTCATTGACTGTACACTGAGCTTTAATCATGCCGAAAAGTGTAATGAGTAACAGGAGACAGGTCAACCTACAAAATTTGAACTTACGCTAGTATTTATATGTGCCTTAACAGTCACAGGTTTAAGTCAGATCCTCTCAGTGTTATAAGAAGTCTCTTCTCCATATCCTAAACAGGGACTCCTTAGCAACTATCCTCTAGTAACTCCAAACCAGACTACACTGAGGCTCTGAATATTTCAACTTCTCTCTGCTTCTAGCTGAACTGGATCCCAGTGACCTAAGGCTCGCCTCCAGTAGTAGTACGCGTGGGAAACATAACATAGCAAAATGAAACAGCAAGTATAATGGAGGCAAACAGCAGTCTAAAAGATGCCATCAGAATGCTATTACTTTTTATTATGGAAGATCTGAACAGTTTGTTTATGGCTTTGCTGCTCATATATAAAATGCAGGCATTTTACATGTGCAGCAATAAAACTTTACAACATCAAATACCCTTGTATTCCACCAACTGTTACAGACACAGAAAATAAAGACAGACAAGAGGCTATACATTTATGAGATTCACCAGTCAGTGTTTTTCCAGGCCATCTAGAGTCTTGGGGTCTCACAAGCACATTACTGTTTCATTACTCTTACCATTTTAGCCAGGCAGCTGTCTGAATGTTCCAGTTTTCAATGTACATTTTAAAACTCGTCGCAGTCTAAGAAAGAAGTTCACATGAAATGTTAGCACTGAAACCTGTAAAATAATACTTGCACTTTAAATTAGAGAGGTGATACATGGAAAATATTAACTCTAGTAGCTAACTGTTGTGAAGACTGTGCCACAGTCCATCATTATACTAACATGTTTTGGGAAGGACGTTAACTAGGCTGATTGCTCACTGTTAACACTTGGCACTTGCTGTAAAATGTTGCTTTGTTTTGTAAAATTAAATACAGTGTTTGGTTATTTTTCAAATTATGGGAAATCTGACAAGCTTTCTTGTTTTAAATGCTTGGGCTTCCCATCAGTTCATGAACAGCTTCATTTTTGGAAGAGAGATCTTGCCACCCATTACACAGTCTGGACTTCCCTAGAGTGTTATTAAAACAAAGTTATAAAAACTAGAAGAAATGCATTATTATTTGGAGGAGGAAGGGAGAAGACTGAAAAACAGAGACAAAAAAATTTAGGACTAAATTTAGAAGCCAATTCTCAGCCTACTGCCCAGCTTGAGAAACTAGAGTTGACTCCAGGGTCCTGGGAGAACCACCTGCACTTCCTCACAGCACCAGTTGTCCCAGCTTTAGGGGACTGCTGGACTCTGTTTAGCATCAGTTCCCCTAATCCTTGTCAACTTCACCTCTGGTGGTTCCCCATCCCCGCTTCCCCATGTTCCTTGCCTGCTGACAGAAACCTCTGAGGACCTCCTCACCAAGCAGGTGACATGATTCAGTGACACCACCATTATTTTCCCATAGCAACTGAATGGTAGGACAGTCTGTAAAGACGGATTAAAGGCAAAGGTTTCCAAGGCGAATATGCAGATATTTTTGCACTTCCATGCAGAATCCTGTGAAGGCTAGCACTTCATCCTCTGTGTTTAAAGAGTTAAAATGATTAGCAATTCCCAGTGCAGTACTGCCACATTTTAATTGCATTACTGCACCAAAAGAAGCCAAGAAAAATATTGATTTATCTTCCAACTAATATTGTCACTCTCTTTCGACATCTTTTAAGTTCCCCTGTTACATTACCAAGAGAGAAAGCAGTCGTTTGTGTTCAAAATACACATGCTACCAAGGCCTTCTTTAAGTCCCCCACATGTGTTTAGCCCCCATCACATTTTAATGCCCTCACAACTCCTGCCATGTGCTTATCTTTACTACAGATCAGGTCATTTCCTAGCCACATTTAGCACTCAGGTTCCCAACTTAAGCAACTTTACATATGCAGGTGGCTGTACCTGCTGAAAACGCACTGTACAATCACACTTAAACTTCAACTCCTGGAATTGTTGGTGGTGCATAAAGTGACAGCTTAAGGTTTACCCGAAGTAATGGTCTCTGTAGCCTCTTTTTTTCTCGTTGCACACACGATCAAATCAACGGAGAGCACTCTGGTTTATGCTCCTGGAAATAATTTCTCCACCCTGATGTCTATTGCCCATGTAACCAGTAAAGGAAAAAAAGTTTTGAGGGGTCTACAGTTCAGTGGGTAGAGAAGAGCAGAGACTCCAGTTTCCTTAATTTGGCTTGACTAAAGAGCACTGCCTGCACTACACTTTCCTCATCAAAGTAAAAATTGCCTCAGCTCATCAAGGTAGGAATCATCTCCTGGCCCAAGACTGAATCAGATATTGATTCAAGATCTCAGAGTGGTATCTAGGGTACTGCCGTCATTGAGGAGTATAAAGCATTTCTGGACTGTGTATTCTGTACTGCTCAAGGAGAGATGTACACTGAGGATTAATTAAGGTTAAAAACAAAACCAAAAAAAAAAAGACAGAGAGAGGATGTTGAGAAAGAGAGAATGTGTAATGATACTTCTAGTTTTGGTATCTTTCAATGAAGAATTACAGGGGCTCTTTCATTTTGAGAAGAGCTATTAAAAACACGTTCACTTAGCCACAGATCATTCAGCAATAAAGCAGTCAACTTATTTTCACCTGCTTTTCCTTTTAAAATCATAACTACAGAATTACAAAGTGAAGTTCCTCCCATTTCTAAAGAAAAGAAGCCTTTAGAAAGCAGTCTCAGACACATAAACATTTTCACATCCCACTGGCATTCACAAAATATTCTTCGGGGCAAACAAATTACATTGGCCATCTTTTGCATTAGAGAAACAAACATAAATAGCTTACAAAAGACTAATGGATATTAAAAGTATACTGCAGTCCCAAGGAATGTGTGACAGATGTTTTGAGAAACAGTGTAGTTTGTTGGATGAAGCTCTAGATCAGCAGCCATCTAAGCTCTGTGTGGCTCTGCCAGTTCCCATTTAAGTTGCCCAGTTTGCATCTTATCTCTCCCACCCTTACTTTTCTCCATTTACAAGAGGGACTCCAGGCATGTGCAGGGAACCGGGCCTTGCAAGTGTCTGTGCAACGCCTACTCGTGACGGCCTCTTTCGCTATCCCAACCCATCTCAACTGGGTTACAGAAGTGGAGGACTGTTAGAAGTAAACAAACAGAATACACCACAGATGGTGGAGAATCATAGCTGCGAGCAATTTATTGACCCACTGAACTCAGCCACAATCTACAGTAATTGACTGCTCATTTATTAAACATCTGATTAATCATTTATTAGCCTTCTATAAACTATTTAGAACTGCAACCTGAATACAGAGCATAACAAAGGCTGTGTGACAGATGCTTTTTATCTCCCCAACAGATAAGACACAAAACCTCTCCATGTTAAAGAGGGGTGGCCTGGTGGCATGGACTTATTTTCCATCCAGCAAAGCTTCTCCCCATTATCATGCCCATTTCTCTATAATTATGCCAATGCAGCCACTCCTTTAACTCACCTCAATGTTCCAGATATTTAAATTGGACAACAGGTCCCAGCGGAAAGTGCCCTTCTCATCAACTCCACTGAATCCATAACCAGCTGCATTGTTGACTGCATCTGCTGCAACGTCAAAGCAGAACGGGTCAAATCAGACTGCTGGAGGAGCCATGTTTTCTTACAAGTCAGTATGACACTAAACAGACATTCGAGCCAGCTTTATAGCAATTAGCATCCTCTCTTTGAAAGAGAAGCTTCCTCTTGGCAAAGGGGCGTTGCTATAAGGCGACACAAGACTAATTTCCTCATGAGCAAAGACTAGCAGAAGTAAAATAACAACAATGGACAGAAATAACTTTTCCCATTATTTTGCCTCTATTGTCAACCTGAGATAGATATACAAGAGTTGCCATAAAATGAATTAGCATTTTCCTCAAAAGGATACCTGGATGTCGCAGCATTTTCCAGAATTCAGAAAAACTGTAGTGTCTCAAAGACACGCCATTCCTATTGAGTTCCAACATGGTTGTTTTAATTAAGACTTTCATTTAGACTTCCGCAGACAAAGCCTTTTGCTAATCCTGTTGCTCAGTGCCTCCCTAAGTACCTCACCATCTCTACAAATCAAATACTGAGTAACTTCAATTACAGACTTAACTACTTCAAGTGCAAAAAAAAAGCTTGGGTAACGGCAGGCATTTCACATGCTGCACTCTTGCTCTTTCCCAGGGTGCTGGTCAACTACCTCCCCCTCAGCCTTGCCTGGGAGACTTCTCATCACTGGGTCTCAGGATCCTGCTTTTAACACACCCCTGCCAGAAATCCTCTCTCAGAGTATTAAGAAAACAGAAGGGATTTGTAATGTCTGTATCATTAGATGCAGTCAACACTGAGGATTATTGGAAGAAAAAGGAAAGTGAAAATAAGGTAAGGCTTCTCCTTCTAGATCATTTACAAAACACAAGCCTGGTTAAGTTATGCTTTAAAAAGATCAGCATTTCTTTCCCAAGAATGAAAACTAGTTTTGCTTTCTAAGTTCTGTGAGTACAGGCACAAGCTCATGGAGGAATCCCAAAGCACAAAACCAGGGAGAGAACCAAATTAAAAGCAACAAGACTAACAATAAAGAAATAAATAAATGAGCAACCTTCTCTAACCTGAAACTTTCCATTTGATTTTTCACTTTACAAAATGAGCTAAATTTTACTAATGAAAAGGTTGGTCTCCAAGTTCTTAATTCTCTCCCTGTTTAAAAAAAAAATCAACAACAACAACAAAAAAAAACCACACACACACACAAAAACCAAACAAAAAACAAACAACAAAGAAACCCCAAACAACCACCCTGCCTGAAATTGGCCCATAGGACCCTGCCCAACGGCAGACTGAAGCTGCATGGAACTGTCACCCCAGAGCAGGGGGACTCCTGGATTTGCTCCTCCTTGCCCCAATGGTGGCAGGAACCACTTGGTGTTTCTTTGCTAAAAACAAGAAACCAGAAATCCAGGGACATAATAATACAGCAGACACATCGGCCGCTCTCTTCCTGAGCTCCTGTCTGCAGACCGAGGTGTGAAGCGCAGAAGAATCGCAACTGTTCACCCTCGAATTGCTCACAAAACCCCAACCTCTGCAAAGCCCAGCAGAGGTTTCCTGCTGACTTGAACAGCTCTGGCATATCGCTTTCACAGCTCCCTGGGTGCAGGCACTCAGTGCTGAACTGATTTCATCGACAGCTCCGAGTTAAGTTTGCAGCCACGTTCCCATGACTATCGCTAATGCAGCGAGAAGCTGAATTTTCCGTCTTTCCACGGATCTAGAGGAATTCAGCAGCGCAGCTCTCGCACAATACCGTGACTGTCCTTTTCTGAGAACAGGAAGCGCTTATCGGCTGTTTCAGCAAGCACTTTTATAACGCCCTGGGCCTTGCCAGCGGGAGCGAAACTGCGAAAGGATAAAGTGCCTGCTGTTCTGCTGCCTGGATTTGTAATGTGAATAATGGAGGCCTGCAATGCATGCCTTTCCCGAAACCTCTCATTTGTAAGATACTTCTACAGCCTCTACGGCTTAGTCATGTCACCAATCCAAGTTCAGCTCACTGAACTTTTAGTTAACTATAATGCCGGAAAAAAAAAAACGAGGCAACAATTTAACATTGGATCTCATAAAAATAGGTTTCTGAGCAAGCAATTCTTGATCCCAAAGCCTTTCTCATCCCACACATGCCAGTCTCGTCTGTCTTCCCTTGATTTGTCAGTTTTATTCCCAGCAGTTTAATCACAGCCTCGCAAAGAATTTCCTCTTTCCATCCCATCTCAATGACACTCTTCTCAGTTTCAGGTGTATGCATTGCTGGCTGGGCTTTCAGAATCTCCCCTACACACAAAGTCTTGTAATACCAGCAAGAAAATCGAGTCTCTCCATTTTCAGCCTGTCCTAGGAGGATTTGACTCCTCACAAATAGATGGGAAAGGTGGCTTCTAGAAGGAAGAAGGTAAGATACAAAAAGATTATTTTGACCACCAGTCTAGCTGGCTCACACTAAAATTTGCTTCTCTTTGTAACGAGCCCTCTTCCTTCTCTTCTTCTTTCCTTGCAGAGAATCTTGGGTCCTTCCCATCACCTCCTTTGTTCCCCACCTTCCCCATGGTTCTCCAATCCTTTCTCTTGACCGCTCAAAGCTAACGTGTACAGGACCACACAGTGCCTTAGAGGCAAAGCCTAACGTTAGCCCCACAACAAGCACTACAGCTTTCTAATACAGAGGCATGTGCTAAAGATGCCCCACAGGAAGAGAGAGGTCTGTTTGCATTATAACATACTTGTAAAGCCTAAGCCAGTGTGACCGATTTTAACCTCCCAACTCCACTGATAAAAGTGGCAAATTATGAATAAAGCATAAAAATCAAAGCTTAGGCAAACTTTTTTTTACCTAAGAATTCCTGTAAAAATTATTTTTTACCTAAGAATTCCTGTAAAAATTATTTTTGGTACAATTACAAAGTCTTAAGTAAGAGGAAATTGTTACATTGACTTTACTGGCAAGAAGCTGAAAAGCAGATTTGGTTCCAGAGGCAGGGGATGTCAGACAAGCTAGAAAAGATTTTATGCACTTTCTTTGAAAACTTTTGACATGTCCCCACTTCAGTGGGGTCCAGTGCCTACAGGAACACGTGTACATCTCCCATGGGAACTACAGGTGTAGGGACCAATTTATCCCCTCCCTCCCCCCTATGTTTCAGACCCCTCTCCTCCATTCATGAGTTTATTTGTTACCTTCAAAAATAAACGATGTAGCCAGACTTACCCAACATCCACGCAAAGTAATACTTTGGTTTTGCTGCCTGTGTTACAACATACAGGTAACCAAGTCTTGACAAGAAGGGTGTTTTATCAAGAAATTCATTATCAATAATATACGCCATAGGAAAATTCTTGGTAAGTGTCAAGAATAAAATCAGAGATACTAGTGTGATACACAGCTTGTACATCACTGCTCCCTAAAAAGCACAAACAACAACGAAATATTCATTAGGAACATTTGCTTAAGGAGGGGAAAAAAAGAAGTCAGTACTCATGACACACAAAAACAACATGCTTCAAGAACCAATAAAGTTAGAAGTGACAAAGTTGATAATAATTAATTTAGAAGAGGTAACAAAGAAAAGGCCCCAGTCAAAGCTTTGGTTTAATTTGTTTTACTGAACTACCTATAGATAGGTACAAAGAACAATTAGAAGTCAAAATTGGTGATGAACTTCACAAGAGACTTCTATATCAGTTAGTGAAGGTCCTAAAATGAGAAAGGAAACAAACAAAAAAACAAACCCTACAATGTAAAGGAGAAATCTTCCCTATATGGATTGTGATCTCCTGGAACTAAAGACTGGATTCCTCCTGGAAGCCAAAACCATCGGTATTCAGTACAATAGTAGGTCTTATTGCCTACCTACCATCCAGAGATCTTGCTAAAAATCACTTGTCTTATGCAGCATGCATACCTTCCCATGATATAGGGTGTCTGCTAGGCCATACTGTTTTCTATTACCACTCCCTAGCTTTCTATATACTAATATTATTGACAATCACATCAGTAGTCAGAAGCTCAATTTCAAATACACATCAGGAGTAAATTCTCCTTGATACAGTCATAATTAAAAAGGTAAATCTGGCACTTGGGTACCATGTAAAAATTGACTCATGTTCTCAAAAGACTAACAAAGGTGCAATATAATATTGAAACAACAATGCATTTTTTGATCCCAAGTACTCTTTTTATATCTTCTTCATATTCAGGAATAAATTAATGTGCAATTATCTTTGAATAGTTACAATGCAAATTTTAGTATTCTCTGCTGACTTGCATCTAACACAATACAGGCCTTATTCTGACCTCAGACTAATGTAAATCAGAAGTATCACCACTGAAGTCAGTAGAAATACAACCGTGTGCCGCAGGAATCAGGTATGTATAGGCACATTCTCAATTTCAGAGGAGATATTCTGCACACACTCACAAAGCTACACATTCAGTGTTGCCTTAAGGCAGGAAAGAGGAATCTGGTTCTCATGCTATGTTATCCTGCCTTACAAGAAGGTCATTTTATAAGAAGGTCTTAAGCAATATTAAAAAATATATAAAATAAGTGTTAATTGTATGTGAAAAATGACCTCCAAGTCATCTTGAAGAGTGAGTTTCTCTTGCAAAGCACCTGGACAAGCTACAGTTCCTGATTAGCCATGATTCATGTACTTCTAACATCTCCCATACTATGGGTGAGATTTGCCTTCCCCCCCCCCCCGACATTTCCTCTTCTGTCTGGAGCTGAACTGCAACTCGTCATTGTCAGAACCTGCAGACCATTCCCATCACTGCACAAAGGACATCCATTAACCAATGACCCATTTTGCAAGCCAAACGCATTTGGGGAATTCAAGAGGAAGACACTAGCCTCTTCACCCCTGACACTGTGATAAAAAAAGCAGCCACTTCACAGAAAAAAAAACCACTGTAACGTTTACTGGGAAGATAATCCAAAAATGGTTTTTCTTCTTAGTTTTTAATTATGAGAATCATGTACAAAGCCGTACTCTCCTGCCCCCTGCAATAAATCTTTGTCATTTTAAAACTTACAGTAGGAGAAGGATCAGGAAGTCTGTCATAACCCTTCTGCTTCCAGTTCACTTCTAATAGTTTCATGTGCACATGCCTCCCTTCAATGAAGGCTATATAATCCTTGTAATTGCTGCAAGGCCCAGCTATGATGCTCATAAAATTGAGGAGATAGCTTAAATACTCCAGTAAAGAAGGTCTTGTCCTGTGAAAATCATCCATACACAACAAAACAAAACAAGGTAAAACACAGCAAAGGCTTCCACGAATGCTTTTTGCTGTACTGTCTGCCTCAGTCCCCAACTCTCTCCTACCACCCTCCCTCCAGCTGAAAGCTCACTGTATCTGTTTTGGAGACAATGAAGCACAGCCTCTTTTATATCCCCGTGATGTCTGGCAGATGGCAGACAGAACAAGGGTAACGTGGAAGTGCTTAAGCTACAGGTGAACAAATGCTACAGATTTGAAAAGTTGTAATCTTATTACTAGAAACACTTTAGTTAAAAACAGTCACAAATTTAAATACCCACTCTCAAACAAATTGACTTGTGCATTCTCCTAGAGAAGCTGACGGCTCATGGCTTAGGCAGGTGTACTCTTCACTGGGTAAAAAACTTGTTGGATGGCCGGGCCTAGAGAGTTGTGGTGAATGGAGTTCAATCCAGTTGGCAGATGGTCACAAGCGGTGTCCCCCAGGACTCTGTTTTGGGGCCAGCCTTGTTTGATGTCTTTACCAATGATCTGGATGAGGGGATTTAGCGTGCCCTCAGTAAGTTTGCAGATGACACCAAGTTGGGTGGGAGTGTCGATCTGCTTGAGGGTAGGAAGGCCCTGCAGAGGCATCGGGACAGGCTGGATCGATGGGCCAAGGTCAACTGTATGAGGTTTAACAAGACCAAGTGCCAGGTCCTGCACTTGGGTCACAACAACCCCATGCAACACTAGAGGCTTGGGGAAGGGTGGCTGGAAAGCTGCCCAGCAGAAAAGGACCTGGGGGTGCTGGCTGATGACCAGCTGAACATGAGCCAGCAGTGTGCCCAGGTGGCCAAGAAGGCCAACAGCATCCTGGCTTGTATCAGGAATAGTGTGGCCAGCAGGACTAGGGAAGTGATCGTGCCCCTGTACTCAGCACTGGTGAGGCCGCACCTCAAATACCACGTTCAGTTTTGGGCCCCTCACTACAAGAAGGACATTGAGTTCCTAAAGCATGTCCAGAGAAGGGCAACGAAGCTGGTGAAGGGCCTGGAGAACAAGTCTTATGAGAGGCAGCTGAGGGAACTGGGATTGTTCAGTCGGGAGAAGAGAAGGCTGAGGGGAGACCTTATCACTCTCTACAACTTCCTGAAAGGAGGTTGTAGTGAGGAGGGTGTTGGTGTCTTCTCCCAAGTAACTAGCAGTAGGACAAGAGGAAATGGCCTCAAGTTGCGCCAGGGGATGTTTAGATTGGATATTAGGAAAAATTTCTTTACTGAAAGAGTGGTCAAGCTTTGGAACAGGCTGCCCAGAGAGGTGGTGGAGTCACCATCCCTGGAGGTGTTCAAAAAACGTTCAGATGTGGCACTTCGGGATGTGGCTTAGTAGGCATGGTGGTGTTGGGTTGACGGTTGGACTTGAAGGTCTTTTCCAAACTTAATGATTCCATGATTTTAAACAGGCCAGCACTACCAGGAGTGAGAAGCTGGTAGTTGTTTTTTGACATCTGTCCAGTAAGTCAGGGACCAGTAACAGCTGGCAGACCACAAGCTGGGTAACAGAAGTCTCACCAAGCAGTGCAATGCAGTATCTTGCCTTGTTATGCAAACCACAGGGCAGGGAGCATTTAAGATGAAGACTCTTAGGTCTGAGAGGAGCTCTCACCCACTTTGAAAAATGGGAAGTGTGATGTGAGATATAGAGGAAGAGAATGAAGAGGCACTCTGTCCTACTGTGCAAATAAAGGAAGTAATTGCTTGCATTGCATCATGAACAGGAAAAGGAACGAAAAGGAAAAACATACATAAGTCAAAAGACAGATGAAGATGAAAGTCAAAGAGAGTCTATCGTGTTCATTATTTCCATTTTGCAAGTGCATATCCCACAAGTTCCTTGGGAGGTTTTACATTAGATGTAAAATGAAGAAGATCCACTGTCCTCACTACAGATCAGTAGGAAGGAAAAGAAAGATGCACAGGCCTCTCACTGCTAGTGTAATTTGTAAATTGTTGGGCTTCCTTTATTTATGTGGCTGAAAACACCAACATCTAAATTCTGCACCAAGATACACAGTGCTCTCCATAAACGTGCTAACAGTCACCATCCGAGTAAACGAGGAGTCCCTAGATGAGAACAGAAACTAGGACACAGTGTTTCAAGATTTTCCTGTCCAAGACACAGATGGACACTCATAAACCAAAACCCACTTAAAATTCTTTCAGACCAAAACAAATTTCTAGCAGAAAAACTAAGCAACAGTTAAACATTTGCTGTTGCCTACTTTTATTCTGAAGCGGAATTAGTTTGAATAAACAGTTAGCTTAACCAGGATTTTCTGCATTCATCCTGCTGGTTATTATAGATGTTAATGCCTGAACGATACGTTCTCTGGAGAAAGCATTTCACAGAAAGATGCAGCAAACAATTTGGGGTAAAGCTCATCTTTCTGTTCTGCAAAAGCAAGTCCATGATTTGGGTTTCTGAGCTCCACAGGAAGATGAAAAATAAAGTCATCAGTTTCAACTTAGATTCTGCACATGGGTGGGTGGGGAGACATGAGCAATGCACAAAGGAATGTACAAAGGATGAGTGAGAAACAAAAACAGACCAAGAACAGGAGGGAAGACAAAAGGCTGTATTACCAAAGGGGATTTAAAACTCCTCAGTTATGACTTGTCTGCCACCAACACTTGAGCTATTGGCACGTACTTTTCTATCATGAGCTCATCTACTGTACAAGAAAAAAAAAAAAAAAAAGCCTGTTTGGCAAGCATTTGACTAGAATTAATCATATGGTCACAAGGGCCCAGTGCAGTTACACATTATGCTGTGAGCTTTAAAAATAGACACAAAGCTATGGCTCACAACAAAAGTTATATAAGTCTCCCTACAGGATTTTTGCTTTTCAAGAAATTACTCCCTTCTCACTTTTAGAAGCTCATAGACAGATTTTCTGATGGCTGAATCTTCTGCCTTGGAAATAAAGCAAATAATTTCCTTGGCCTTAAACAAACACTTCATGGTGAAAAGTAGTTACGATTCTAAGACTATTCTGCAACACTAATATGAGAGAGAGAGAGAGAATTCACCTGCATCCAGCACTTGTATTGAGACAAAATAGAAAAAAAAAAAAAGGCACTCAAACATATGATCAACATTCTGTCTCTGTCTGAAAAACGAGAAGACTAGTCACATAACATGAAGGACTAAGAGTATTAACATTATGGAGGGAGATAGGAAAAATAAAATTTCAGTGTCCAAAAATTATGGCAAAGAAAAGTAGTACTTCAAGTGTCAGAGTCAAACCAAAATGGATTTTTACTACACAGCGGTTTGCTGACAGGCTGACAGAGCAGTATTCTACTTGGAAAAATAACATATCACAGATATGATGAAGACAACAGCCAGAAAGCCCATATAGTACAGTCTTAGCCTGAATATAAGAGCTGATTCATCAAAGACGAGTTTTGCTGCATGGGGAGTATATATTTAAGTCAATGAGACATTGCCAAGTACTTCAGTGCTTTACTGACCAGCACAGGGTGATAAAGGCAGAAGTCCTGGATTGAAGAAATAAGGAATATAGCAGAGAAGTTATGGTTGTGTAAGGAGAGCACTGACAGCAGCATTACAAAAACAAAAATGCTTGAGCAAACTGAAAAAGCAGGTAGGACTTTTGGCTTATCATGGACTAGAAAGAAGCAGGGAACATTTTCATGGCCAGGCCACTAGGTTGGTCCTGACATTGCAAAGGGGAAAAAAAAAAAAAAAAAAAACCCAAACCAAAACCCAAAAAACCCCACAACCAAACCCTGAACTTCTTTGGATGAAATTAACCACAAATCACTAGGGGAATAAAATTCTTACTTTACAGCAAGCCGATTTTGCTCAGCAGTGAGTTCCTCAGCTTGTCGTCCTATTCCTAGAGAGAAAGAAAAGTCACATTAGATCTTTCCAAAAGCCAAACAGTGAAAGCTATCCCCAAAGCCTTATGTTTGCATCTCATAGATAACCTTCTAAATCCATAAGCTTCAAGATTTCTTTGTCACAGGCAGTTGTAATACAGCTCAATTCCTAACTTTTAGGTTAAGTATATTCTTGCTCTACCCTACCTCTTTACCCAGTTCCTTACCTCATTCCCCCTTTTTCACCCTTGCTACACTTTCAGGAAGAGCAGCCATGGTATTCCCACACACACAATGCAAGTCGCAATGCCACCAACTGGCAGCGACCCCCAGCAGCCACTACCAACAGTCCTGGGCTGGAAAAACCTCTGTTCCCAGAAGCCGCTCGCTCATTTAAGCGCAAGCCTCCCGCTGGCTCCTTGGTGAGAAATGGAGCATTTCACAGCAGGAGGAGTGGGCAGTGGAAGAGAAATGGGCTCTCAGGAAACAGAAGCTCTACTGGTGTGAACGAGCAGCCTGGCTGCCTGCTGCTGGAGCAAGCCTAAACTCACACATCAGTAATAATCTGGAATTGTACAAGGTCCAGACTGGAAGGGCGATCTCCTGTTGAGTTCATGAGACCTTTGGGACCAGTGGTAGAGCACAGACTCACTGTCCCAGGAAAACTCTGGAAAAGTCTTGTATGACGGCCAGTGCATAAACAGATGTTGCTCATAGCAAATATCTCAAAACCTTCACTCTGAAGCTTTAGCTGCACATATTGTGAGGAATCCCACTGGCTTCAGCAGAACAACTCACCACAGGATGAGCCACAGCACTCGATGCTGAGCATGCATATATACATCTTCACAAGATCTGGGGTTTGGCATCAATTAACACTACTGTTCTAAACCTACTGGCCATAATTACCGATGCACACACACAAGACCCATTTCCTAAAAAGACTGCTGATAAGCTGCTCATTTCCATTCTCTCTCCGCTATTTTAGTTTGCAAATACTGGGAGGGCATGAGTTCCAGGGAAACAATTAAGCACTTAATTACTTAAAGGGCTGGGTATTTTTTTTGTCTGTTTCCATTTATGGGCAGCTGTGTTAAACTTTTACAAATAGAGATTTGTCACTGATGCTTGAACTGCAAGCTACCTCCATTCCATCAACTGCTCCATAAATGGATATTCACAATATAATGAGCCTTCTCCACTATCATTAATCTGTAGGATTTCTGGTTTGCTTAAAATGCCTCTGCCTCTGCTGTTATCTTTTCTTTTCTCTCTGTTCATTTACCTTCAATATCTAGGTTTGCATCTAGGCTGCACACCACTGTGGCACGCAGCGATACCTGAGCTGGCTAGCTTAAATAACAGAAGCAGAGAAGCCCCAGCAACATGACTGTCAATGACAAGGCCAATTAGCCGAGCTTCAAGCTGCAACCGTTATAGCTAGCTAAAAGCATTAGACCCACTTGTGTAAACTTAGCTTGCGAACAATGCCAGACCCTGCAGTCTGTGGTGTGGCCATCACCTAAATCCTATATCATAACTACTCTATAGCAGGCTACTTATTTAGCTAACCACAGTCTATAATGCAATGACCATCAGAAATTCACACTGCAACATCAGTAGACATGAGCAATAACGGTACTGATGATAACTGACATTTCTAGCCTTTGCACTATACTAGACACAGGCATTTTACTGGGAAATAATAGTGCTCTTTGTCACAGCACAGCACAAGACTGAAGACAATGTTATTTTGCTTGCAGCTGTGCTTCTCCCTGCACTGGGAAAAAGCTATTGAATTCCATTTCTTGCAACTCATGGAGTATATTATCACTGAATATATCAGTGATAGCATATTTTTGCTACATTAACGTTAATGACTGAACCTATGTATCAAACACAACTCTTGATTTTTGAGAACCAAGAACAGCTTCAGAGAACTTAATGGAGACGCACTGTAGTACGTGAACAGCAGATACTGGTACTAGCTAAAATCCAAATTAGGCCCCAAAGAAGCAGAGCCACCAAAGGGGAAAACAGTTGTCTTTGTTACCACAAAGACAGTTTTATCCTAGAAAACTGATCAAAACTTGAAGTGTTTTGTTTTCCTCCACAAAGAGTTCTTCTTCTTCACTTGGAGCAACTTGCTGAACTACATTCATCCACTCCATAACTCAACCACAGATTGCGCTGGAATAAAAAGGCTGTCTTCAGGCCATGGGAAGAGATTCCTTCTCTTACCATCATGTAACTGGCATGCAAGTGTTGTGATCTTCTGTGTAATTATCATCAGCGGGCTATAACAAAGACAGAAACAACAGTTACATGTCTTGTAATACAAATTATCCCCAACTTTTTTACTGAATGTCTTTATCCCTTTAAAAGGCATAACTGTATTAGCAACAAGTAGAAAACATCCAATTAAAACTGAAGGAGGAACTCAGCCATAAGACAATTGCCTGGGTTCAAAACAACCCCAGAGTAATTTGCACTGGAATTTTTAATTGCTAAGTGGGCACAAAGCCTTATTTTATGTCTAACCATCCTGCAGCCGTGCAAATTGTAATTCAGAAGAAATAGCTTCCCTAGGAAATAGCAGCTTCGGCAGTCCACTGGGCTTACTTTCCGGCAAAGACCAAATTCAAGCTCTGTACAATGCAACACTAGAATACAGCAATGCTGCTGTAATGTAACTCTGGCTCTTCGTGCTGTTAGTCTCTTATTGTCTGTCTCCTCAGTGCCCTACAAAAATGTCAACTCTGCAGATACACACGCTTATTTCCCCACATGAATAGCTCTATCAGTTAGGACTACGTGCAAATACCAGAATAGCTGTCAGCACAGCAGAGCTTCCCACTCGCTTCTTGGCCATGCAACTGCCTTGTGGACAGCCTGTCCAAGATGTACCATCCAACTGAGACTGTTTGGGCATGTGGGATCTGGAGGCTCCCCAAAACATGATCTGGCTGTACCTGTATCACATTTACATAGGCTACAACAACCCAGCAGCTTTGGGGCCAAGCAAACAAGCAGTGTAGGAATAGCCACTACGTTCCATAGGGCTGCTTACACTTCCCGAATCCAGCTTTACAGAGGTCCTTAGCACTGTAGACAAATGTGAGCTGCTGCAGCTAAGGAATAGAAAAAAGGCAAAACTCAGCTTGGCGGCATCAGAAGCTGGTCCCCATGAGGGTAAAGGACACAGCCAGAAGCATTCAGAGGTACACAAGAAGAAAGACGCTGGGGGGAAACCATGGGGACAACTAAACAGTCCCTCATAGGCAGAGGCTCCATGGCTAACTGTGGTCCATATACAGCTTCTAAGGGCTGTGGAGCCCTGAAGACAAAACCCAGCGCTGAACACCTGCAATCTGGAAGGACCCATGGCAGGCAAAGTGAGGGATAAGCACCTACTGACACTGCCTCTCCCCATCTCTCTGCCACTGGGGACACCAGCACAGGGTGCCCAGATCTCATACTACCTATGAGACCTTCACAACCTCAATAGCCAGGAGGTTTTAATGGGTGATGAGGATACATCATTATTTTAATAGCATTAATTGTGATGATTAGATGTAAAACCAGTTCCTCAGAAGAGATTTGTTTTCACCAAAGATTAATACAACGGATTGTTTCTCAATTTGGTGATAAATCATCAATATGAACCGTACAGAGGTTTCTGCTTGAACACAGATGACCTCTTCAACATGGAAATTAAAACCTGAGTTTGTGTACATGCTATTTACAGAGTTTGACCAGTATATGTAACTCTTTTTAAAGAGACCTAGATGACTACTCCAAATATTATGGCTATTCACTTCAAATATTGTAATATATTTCCTGGAATTCAATGAAATAAAAAAGCTGAAAGCTTTTTTTTTTATTTTTTTTTTTTTTTTATTCGAGCACTTTATTTTCCCCACCCATTTCTCAAGGTAAGAAAAAAAAAAAAAAGTAGTTAAATATTCATGTTCTGCAGAGATTTTAAAGATATTCTGAATCATCCTCAACTGAATCAACCTACAGGTTACACTCAAATGTAAACCCAATGGCTAAGTTAAACTGTTTGCAATCTGATCATCCCACTATGATAAATCAAACTGACTTTCAAGATAATATGATGAGCATGGTAAACACAAGAATGCAGGAAAAAGGCATTCTTTCATCGTAAGTGGGTTGTTTTTTTTTTTTAGTATTAAATATGGATGATCTTTTTCAAGAGTCCACATGTAATTCTGCGTGGGTAGAGAAATTTGCATTTTCTACCCAAAACCAAAGAACATGCAATATCAGCCAATTTCTTAACCAGAAACTATTTTTATTGTTTCAGCAGTCTCTTCTTCAAGTCTCAGTAAAAAAGCTTGCACATAAAATCCAGAACAAGCTTAAACAAACACACATCTGGAATACAATCATAACACAAGGGTTTGTACAGCAGCTCTCCTTGGGACACCTTGACCACTGACTGCAGCTAAGGAATGGATGAATTCAACAATGACATTTCACCTTCCAGACAACTCCAATACTGTGAAATAGTCATTCTAATTTTTATTCCAATTCATCATTCAAGAAAAGTTATTTATAATCTGTTTTCACCATGATCTTCAACATCCTATTTCTGAAAGTAGATTTTCCCATTCAGACAAAATTTAGCCTTGCTTTCAAGATACATAAAACCCAATCCTTTAAGAATAAGAAAAAGCAGATTTTTTTTTTTTTTTAATCCTTAAGAGAGACAGAGGCTGTCAGTGAACCAGCAGTTCTACTCCAATAAACACAGATTTTTATTTTGTCAGTGCTTGACCTTTTGGCTTTATGGGTGAACACTAACACTTGTTTCAAATTGGTTCAATTTGTTGCATATGTTTCTTTCTTACGGCAAGCCCTTTATGCCAATATTGAAGTGGGTAACTTTAAACCTCAGGCTCAGAGCCAAAACCATATGCCTTTAAGGGTCTAAATTTAGACACTTAGAAAATTGGGCCCCCCATCGTAAGCCAGAGTGAACCAAAATGCAAACAATCCTGATGTGCTGATTAACTGAGGGAAGCAGAAGTGCAGCCTGCACTAAAGTCACACAACGTATAAATACAGAGAAGAGAGAGGTTCTCTTCGTCTATATTAGGAATTCATCGTCTCATTGACAGCACGTTGTAGCCTGGCAGAACAAGTCAGCCTCTCGTGCACTTTAATGAGAAAAGACGGACGGTCTGCCTCCCTCAAATCCCAACTCCAGAGGAGACAAGCGAACGTAAAAGTGACTCTGCTGATACCGTGGGTGGAAGGGAGACACACAAAGTGCATGCGAGATACCTTCAGTTCTCTCTCCTGCCATCATCGTATTACACATCTACATGTCTCTTCTATCCCCTACTCGGGAAGGTGGAAACCTGCTGTACAGTGGCAATGGGATGACACCCTCTAAATCTTTCAACAAGATCATTATCAGATGTCATTGAACGCTTCACACAAAGGGTACACAAGGTTTCAGGTGAACAGGGAGCTCCTTCCTCCTCCCTCACCCGTCTACCATTCCCCCACTGACTTGATCTCACTGGGGGACCAAGCCTTCACTGCAGGAAAGGGCAGAGCACAACAGAGCAATAGCAGCGCTAGAGCTCTGTCGTTCTGGCACCCCTTTAGGGTGTGGGGTCCCCCCACCTTCTGCACACCCACACCTGTCCCACTCCTCCCTGGGGACCTGCCAATCTCTCCTCATCATGCACACACACTCAGAGCAAGTCTAAGACTGTTTTTGTTTCTTCAGAATGAAAAATAGCCCTTTCCCCCACAGCTGCTGAGCAATGCATGAGGACGCAAGTCTTGAATGAATATTAAAAATTAGGTAAGAAAAATACATTTAATTTAGGGGAAAAATTAATGCTGTCACTTCCTAAGCACACATGTGAGTTTTGATTATCAAAACTTGGCAATACCAGAGTGCTGAATTGTCATTTCTGTTCAGCCTTTCAAGTAAGCTCTACATTTAAACAGCAAAAAACCACAGAGCACATTAATATGTAAAATACAATATCATATCACATACAGTCCACTGTTTCTGACATGATAATACTTTAAACCTTAGACTCTACTGGAAAAAGCAAGTGCTACAAACAAGAAGGGGAGTTAACAGAGCTATAAAACTTCCAATAATTTTTCTTTCTCCCAAATTTTGACATGCATGGGTATTGGGAGTGGGGCAAATTATTAGGTTGAATTTAAAAAGAAAATCTCCCTACTATACTTGCATTTACAGATGAAGCATGAAGATCTACCCCTAGAAACAGGACATTTGAAATAAAACACATATTTAGGAAGCCTAAATGACTTGAACTCAATCATATTTTAACACCTTCCAATCGCTTTGCAGCTACACACTAAGCCCTATGATTCTATATGTCTTCTACATCCACTACAGTTACAAACTAGCACAGAAGCACAGAATTAGATTTACCTGGTGTGATTTCCATGCCCCTCCCATGTTTTATATACTGGCTAAGAGTTTAATCTGAGGTTGTAGCTGCATTGTACCTGCTACACACAAACCACAGTGGCCAACTTTTAATTAAAAAAAAAAATAATCAAGAAATTGTCCCAAGGAGTCTATATGAAATAGGAAATTTCAACAAATAAAAAAACCCCCAAACTGTCTTTACCTTACGTTAGATGCTTTGAAAAATAACACAAGACAAAGATGTAATAGTTTACAGAGAATGCTCAATAAAAGGTTTTACTTCCCTAATTAAACCTTGCAAATGAAAACATACCAGTTAATGTCATTTTTAAACACAGCTTGCCCCAATATAATAAATTTGCCCAGAAGCACAGGCCAGCAGAACTAAAGATGTCAGCATTGGTTGTAGCCTGCTGTGGGGATCCTCCCCATACTACAGCCTGCCTTCTGCACTGAGCAAGCCTTGATGCTTATGAGGGAAAAGACGTTTACCAAGTAGAGTCTGCCTGACCTTAGGTAATCCCATGGAGGAGTCTGGCACACACTCGCTAGAAATAGTTTCCACTGACCTGATTTCACTAAGAGAGGAGGTGGAGTCAAAAGGCTCATTGCAGACAAGACTCCAAATCAGCAAACATTTATTTCAGGTTTATCTCTTTAGCCCTGAAGCCACGACGAGAAGTTCACACAGTCACACTCCGCTATGGCATTAACTGTGCTGCCGAGGGGATCACCGAGCCAGAGACGCCACAACGGCTTCACTGGCAGTGGGCTCTTACTTCTGCTTTTGACAGCAAAATGAAGAGGTGCTGAAGCACACAGAGGAAAAATATTTCACGAACACCTTCAGGCCTCCAAAGCAACCCCCAGTTTGCTTCATGTGTTCTTCCGGTGAAAGCTCCCAGAGAGCATTTCTTAGGTCTTCATGACGGAAGCATTTCACTTAGAAGACTATTTAGTTCTTGAGAAGTGTCCTGGGATGCACTAGATACGTGGAGCTCTAGTACTGCCTGCCTGCCTGAATTTTGGCTAATTCCCATCTTGTGGCTCTTGCAGGGCTTTTGTGTAACCAATGGTAAGTGACCTCAGCGCAGTTTCAAGCGGACAAACGCCCAGCAGAGCAGCCAAGCAGTGAGTGGGGGCACAGAAAACTGACGGACCTCCCCTTATTCACCCTGCACGGGCGCTACTGTGCGGCTGCTGGGGACTGGCCGCAGTTACCCAGAGCTGCTGGAACCTACACTGCAGGCAACGTATTGCATTTCATACATTTAAAAGACACGAAAATAAAAATAACCAACTGAATTCGCAGGACCAGTTAGTGTTTCTGTATTGTGTTTTAACATGGTAACAGAGTACATCTGTGTTTGTTTCCATAAGCAAATGTATTTCCCTTGTAAAAAAACGGCTGTTGCACCTTTGTTCTTTTCTTTTGTGGTTGATACCGAGAGGGGGAAAAGCCAGCAACAAAGCACTAAACACCTGACAAAAACTTACTGCCTGGAGTGACACTCGTTACTAAAGTATCTGCTTATATGGCTTTTCGAGAGGGCTCTTTCAATGACCATCCCTTCGAAAGCAGTTCATCGAGAATGCTGCTGCCGTTCTGCATTTGGGATAGAGAGAACACGTAAAGACATCTGTTCCTTCTGGAGAGTGACAGCCACCAAAACACTCATGTAAGAGGTACAGATTTGACATCTATAGGGAGGAAAACTGCTCAAGTCTGCCTAATAATTCAGCTCTGGTCTCTCTAAAGTCAGCAGAAGATTGAAAGCAATGCCAGTGTGTGTGGCAAGTTTTACAAACTGACTTTCTTTTCTGTAAGGAATGGCACCAAGAAACTCACATATGCATCATCATTCCCTGACATTCACCGAATGAGCTGCAGTATTAGGAAATTTTGCTCAGACACTGCAAGAATTCAGAGGAAACCAAAACGCTCTATGGTTTTAATAAAGCAAGGGATTAAAGCAGACACAACTTCATATGGATGAGGAGCTCCTCTGAATTCCATCCAGATGATCATACGCATATGGCATTTGTTCATGTAGCTTACTAGACTGAAACCATATCTATTACTAGTTTCCAGAAATTCCAATCAAGATCCCTTGACTTATTTTAAACTAATTTCTCCCTAAAGCCATATTACTATAATCAGTCTGAGCCTGTGATACAAAGGAAAAAAAAAACACAAACAAACTGTATTTTAGGTATTACCATTTTTATAAAGTTGTATAGAAACCAGGCAACTTACCAGCATAATCCTCTTAGCATAAAGAAGAAGAAATAAGAGAGAGAAAAAGAAAGAGTTAGGACTTAGTATTCCTAGGTACAATGTATAAATGCCATGGCAAACCAAGCAAAATAAAATATGCATGTGTTTCTCAAAGACTGATTTGAATTAAGGGGAAAGCACAGCATTCAGTTATTTTACAATTAGTGTTAGAAAATAGTTTTCTTTGAGAAAGTAGTCAGGGGAAAACTCCCAAAATATGTCACCACATTTTTGTGAAGTAATATAAATGAAAGGACTTTGATTATATATATATATAATTTTAAGAAAAAGTAATTAAAACATAGCAAACTGGAACTGCTTTTTGTTAAAACCTGGCTTGCAGTTTAAAAAAAAAAATAATTGACTTTTCACCTAAGTACTTGACTTTTCACCTAAGTACTATGCAATACATGAAGCCCTCTGAAATCAAGAAATTGCTGCAAGCAGCTTGAGTACAGTTTTGATTGTGGGAGTCAGTGACCAAAGCTACGCTTTGCATGAGTTAGAAGAATTAACTAGTCATGAGTATAGAACAAGTTTCCTTACTTAACCTTGAAGTGGTGAGTCACAGTTTGATTTTCCATTTTCCAGTTTACTTAAGACATGACTCGAAAGTTACCTTGTTCTCTGTCCATATCTACCTGTATTTTACAACGTGTTCTCAAAATGGGGGGACTCCAAACAAATAGCACAACCAACTATTTCTAAAGAACCAAAAAAATACATTTGCAAGCACACATCAAGAGAGTTATGCATGCAAACTGTTAAGTGCACAAACAGGTCAAGAGAACAGACAAGGTAAGCCAGCTTCCAGGGCTGACATTGAGAAACACTCATTTAACATCTGGCTTGTCACCTTAGGGAACCGACATTGGAAAGCTAATGGCACTAGAACTGGCAGTGTGCCTATGTGATGTGGATTAAAACTTTGTCCTTGCAAACAGGTATCATCAGAGACTTACAGGATACCGAGACCTCAAATACAAGTCAGCAGGTGACAGGCTTTTTGTTCCCTCTTAAAGATTGCCTTAAATCCAGTGTTTTGCCTTCTCAGTGTATATCCCCAGCAACGTTTGCCCAAAAGGTTGAGAGGCTGGAGGAAAATAGGCATTGCTCCACAGATTCTGTCTCGGATGTTTCTGCAGTCCTGCGGGAGAACTTTAAGGCCATCCTTCCAGCCAGAAGCACAGCTGAATGCTTCGTTTTATCACATACAATAGAACCATCAAACATGGGAGAACAAGCAAGAGGAGGTTCAGTTGCTGCTCATACATGGTAAAACAGTAGTCGGGGAGCGTATTTTGTCTCTCTGGGTCATCGCATCTGTTTAGGTACGTGCATAAAGCCTCAGTGAGCACGTATTATTTACAGCTGATGAAAACAGGTTTTAAGACAGATTTATGAGGCTGACCTGGGTTTGAGCACTTTGGATTGCAAATTTTTATTAATACCACTACAATACTTTTATTTATTCTTAGTTTTTAAAATACACTATGAAAATGTAGTGCATATCCATACTACATTTTCCAGTTGTTTACCACTTGGCAGTTTTATGTCTGAACTGAAGTTTAGGAATCAGTTTATATCTTGAAGCATCAGGACAAAAAAATCAAATAACAGAGTAAGTTCGGGCATTATTCCTTCAGTACCATTATTATCCTCAAGCTCATCAATAGATAAGAGTAGCTCCCTTTTCATCAAGAGAGCAGAAAATGCTACCTAGTCTACAATACAAACAACCACCTTTCCTCTTCTTCCACCCCCAGTCTCAGCTGGATCTTTACTAAATGTCCTCAGAGAGAGACAGCTAATACGCCCCACAGTGCATTTCTGAACGTGCTATTCAGAAAAGCATGCTCTCTCACATTTCTGTCTCTGTCTCACACACACACAGAGCTATAGCATTCCAATCCCATTTATAGGCTTCTTGGTATGTCATGCTCTTTCAGGACATGCTTTTGTTTATTAAAAGAACTGCAGAAAAAAATTACAGAAAGTAAATTTCTCCAAATGTATGAGTTCCCATTTCTGCCCCCCCCCCCAATAAAAAACTCAAAAGTCTCAGAAGAACTTTCTCCCCCAAATTTAATTAAATGCTTCAGCCCACCACCACCTCACACAGAGGCACATGCACACAGACAGCAAAAAACTCCAGCTGCCTATAAGAAGACAGAGGCTTGGAAAAGGCATCTGTAACTTACTGTGCCAGTTTACAGAGGTTTTTCACAGTATGTTACTAATTACTCTGTATTCAAGACATTCAATTAAACAAGTGGAATATGGATTAGCACACTGTTTTTACATCATGCAAAAGTATACTTTCCTCTCATAAATAAAATCTATAAAGTTAGCTGTCTAATTTTGCGAAGCATCTTCTACTGCTTCAGTGAAATCAAATAGAGACTGCAGTGTATACACAAAACACTGTTCCACAGAAACGCATGGCATATAAAAAGTTGTGCTATGTAAAGAGCAGCCACAACCTGCCCCTGTGAGAGAACCTGTAAGACTGGTGCCAAGAGCAAAAGCTGATCTTGTGTCTCCTTGCCTGGGTTACTCACCCATCCACCTCCCAGCTCCTCCAGCCACTCACCCCCTGCCCAAATCCTCCCTTCCTGCCCACTGGAGTGCCTGGAGCTGGAAACACCTTCCAAGTTGGGGCATCAAGATAAATCAGAACAGGGGAAAGGATGACCCGGAGCCGACAGCTGTGCCTGGTAAAGGAGAGCAGCCCACCCCATCTCTCAGTGCAGACCACCGGGGACCGGAGCACCAGCCATGCTGCTCGCCCAGGCTATAAGCACTCCTCCAGCTCCAGTGAGCAACTGTGCAGACTTATCCTCCCAGGCTGCTCTAGGTGGAATTCTAGCTAGCCAAGCTCTACCTTCCTAACAGTGTGCCTAGCAAGAAAACAGCAGAAACAATGAGTCAATGCGAAAATCACAGTGTGTTTATTCCTTCCTTGAAAACAAGAAAAACAAAGTCTTAGAAAAAACTTGAGGGAAACAAAATTGCAGGCGCTCCCCAGATAACAAAAATTATTCTTAAAGCATACTAAAATTCAACTGATACTAATTGATACAGGACCCAGCTTGCAGACTCACTCACCCGGAAAAATCTGTAGTGAGAATACCATAATGAAATATGTACATTCGGCTTATGTGGCACAACGTGAGGTATCCCATAGCTACAATAAAGGAGTACCTAAAAACACAACATAAAGAACACATAGTTACCAACAGAAGTACCAACAAGAACTAGAATCACTCAAATTGGGTTTGGGCTTGTTTAGGAATGGAGCTTGATTTTTGCAAATTAGGTTGTTAACAAGTCTGAAGCTATGTCACAAGATCTGGCAGAAATTTTCAAAGAGGACTGATGGTTTTGTGTACCCAGCTGAAACATTACAGAGGTGTTTCCTCACACTGGGGGTGGGAAAAAAGAAGAAATAGGATTGCTTCAAGTCGGGAATATCAATTTCAGTGTTCCCACCCTCACATATTATTTTGAAAGCTCTGTCTGACTCAAGTATTTGAAACCAGATGATACTGCATATGTGTCGCTTAAGTTATCCATTGCCTTTTTTGTCTGTAAGCATTCTTTATTTACATGTACAGCTCTTCCTCAGATCTACCAGAAACCAAAATATTTCAAATTTAAGATATTTTCTCTCTTCTGATACTGATAAAGGCAGATAATGACACATAGCCTAATCTTTTCAGCTCTAAATGCTGAAAGATGCCCCCTTCCAGAAGAAACAGTCCTTAAGTAGAGCTTGACAAATTCACTCTGTTTTTCAAGATGATCGCAAAATTATGTTTGGCAGGACACTAGCATGATTCTTTCTATCTTAAGAGTTGAACAATCTGAGGATTGGAGGTGTTGCAGCATCTAGGCGGGGCAGACGCAGCCTTTTCCACAACTAATTTCTCCCTGTATTTAGTCGAGTGAGAAAGAGGACACTGAGGAGGTAAGAAGCAGACGGATATTTGGAAGCAAGACTGACAAATGAAGCAAAACAGACAGTGCAACAGAGAGCTGGGACACCAGAATGAAAGGCTTGCATCACATGGACAGGCCAGGACCAGGTCTACTGGTGTCCCCTATATCAGGGGAAGACAGCCACGTGGAGGAGAAGATGCAAAGACCTACAGAGGAACAAGACTGCACATCCTGCACACCTAGCAGAGCTGAGCCATGGGAGGTCAGGCAGGCTGGTAGCACACAACTGCCAAGTGGGGTTCCCTCAGACCCATGGGAGGATTGATTATGGAGGGGATCTAAAGGTGAAATCAAACAAAAGGAATAGTCACCAGATGACTGAAAATGAGCCAGGCCTTTGTCAAATCATGGCTGGCTTTAAAAGAAATGAGTTTTTCCTCCCTGGGGACTAATAAACTGCAGTGTGAATGACAGTGATGGATCGCAAGGCAACCTGCAGGTCACGTGGCTCACAGCAAACAGCTGGCTGAAACACAGGCTGAGGGGACATGACAGCTTCTTCAGAGATTCAGGGCAGAATTTATCTTATTTTATCTCAGCCAGACATCCAGTCCAGCCTCAGTGAGGGCCCTGGGCTCCCCCTCATCAACTGAGAATGGCAAGCATCCCTCTAAAGGCAAGTCACCCAGCCCAGTCATGTAACTGCGATAGATGGGATGAAGCATCTAAAATAAGCCTCAATGCTTAAGTGTAAACCACCTAGACTGAAAGGGGGGAGAGCAGGGAGAGATATACTGAATTACTGCTGCAGCTGGGAGCATTTCTTACGAAGGACTGGTTTGTCCATTTATAGGCCTTGAAGGCTGGCAGTCTCACCAGAGAGCAAACTAGCAGAAAATAACCAGGGAAGGAGCATGCAGGTTAAACTACGTAGTTTTTTTATTTCATTTGTTCACTTCCATTTGCGTTTTTTGGGGAAAAAAGACAAGTCTTGGAGCCCCACTATGAAGGATCTACTGCTCTTATAAGCCCTCTGTATGAATTGGTCCAGCCCTTAAACTGGCATTTTTCAAGCTTATTCTCAAGCAGCTTGAATACACTGTTATTTTGCCAAAATTAATAATGTGGATGTACCTTGAGTCACACTGCTATGGCTAGTGGAATACAGTAGAGAAGTCCTAACCCAACCCTCTCAGCCCTCCTAAGGTTTTTCAGCATGCTGGATTGCTATTTCACATTGACTCAAATCAACACATGACTATCTCACAGCAGTGGGTGACATTATATGAGCCAGCTTAACTCATGTTGCAGTATACAGCTGTTTTTCCCATTGTGAGTAATTGGCTAAACTGTAAGAGTGAGCGGGTTTCCTGCTGAATCTGTGCCCGTTTCCCTGCCACCACCTCAAACTTGTCTAGGAAGACATAAGTAAGTATTGGAGGATTACCTCTGTAGCCTTGGTTCCTCTGATCTACACTCAGTAACTCCTGCACTTCCTTCAAGTGATGGGCAGGGACAATGACCAGGAGACAAATAATACACATTTTTAGCACCTTTTCCTTCTGGTCTCTGGATGGCATCTCTTTCATAGACATTGTCCAATCACTTCTTTCTTTTTTTTTTAATTATTAATTACCTCTGGACTTCTGGGCTTTGTACTCTGTGACTGAGTGGAAAAAACCTCGATTAATACCTATCTTGCTGGTGCAAAATGCTAGTGACTGCTATAGACAGCTCTGTTGTTCATGGTTCATGTTTCTAAAAATCCTGAAGAAATCATAAGTGACAGTTCCCACTTGGATATTAGAGAGGGGTCACCTCAGGAAGACGTAAAGAAGAAGGGGAGGTGATTATCTGAGCATCAGATCCTCAGACAGCCCTGGTTCTGAAGACAAGTGAAGAAAGGGTTTCCGTTCCCCAGCCCAGACTGATGTGGAGGGGTATTCAGCAGCAGCTACAGAAACAGCCACACAGCATAGAGATAGAAATCACCTTTAACACATCCAAACTAAACCACAGTATTCACTACACGCTCTTAGAGAGGCCACCACAAAAGAAAAGAAGTGGGAAGAACTACCAGCCTACTAGCCTGCTATAAAGTAGCAGTTTTACAAATAAAAATTCTTATTTGTGCAGATTGATGGGAAGTAAATGACTCCACCTACACTTTTTAAAAACTCCCACGTGCTAAACTCTAACAGAGGGTAGCGTACATACACGAGAAGTCTCAGTGTGTGTGAGCAGAGAAGTTCTTGCACAAGAACTTCCTCTTATTCAGTGAAAGAAGCAGATATAACTACCAGGTAGTTTTCATTTTCATATGAAAGTGCTTTTTGTCTTTTGGCCAGGAAGGCACTCGTTGCCTAAAAGCACTTTAGGAGATTTAGGTGTCTTCTTTCCTCTGAGAGATTTGTATAGGGAAAAGAAAGATCCCATGGCCAAGAACTCATGAGGATGCCATAAGCTTCTGCTTCAAAGCAGTGACATTTCTGGTACTTTCTACTTTTTCAAGCTCAAAGGCCAGTACCAAACGAAACACTTAATTTCGTAGATCACTAAGTTAAGCTGCCACAGCGACCTTTTTTGAACCACCTAACTCAAGAGCAAGTGGAAAATACCTAAAGGCCAAACAGCAAGGGGGAAAACACATTAAAAAGGATCATCACAAGCAATCCTCAAGGACACAAGATCAAGGAGAATATGACTTCATTATGTTTAAGAAACCAGAGGTTTGGGCATAAACTATTAAGCCTACAAAAGCCAACTTTTGAGGCCAGCAATTTCATAGGGAAATGCAATAATCAATGCAATAACCACAAACTGAGATTCTAGCTGCTTCTGTAACTGAACGAACAAAGCTCCTGCAAGTAATTGGGAAAGAAAGGCAGGAAAGAAAAGAAGGTAGTCCTAAAATCCCCTCATGCTTCTCTGTGAAAGGAGAGAAGTTGTCAGAAGGGCAGCTCCAGACTTGCAGCCACATCAGCTCACCTGTGGATGTTGGGAATACTCGCCATATTCATAATACCATAGTTCATCATCACCAGGACAAAAAGATGAATGGAATACCTTGAAGACAACAAAGTGAGTATTTAGATAATTTCTACGTGACCTGGAAGGGCTGGCAGTTCAGAACAAGGGAATATTTTTCCATGCAAATGACATAAATGTGATGTCATATCAGGGTATCAGTAACATGGATTATCACAATGACATCTTTATAGCCTGAATATCCTACATAGATTAACACTTATTGACAAGATATTGTCAATGTGTTTCATTCGGAGAAAGAGCAGCCTAGCTCAAAGTGCACATTCAAACTAGACGCATCTTTTCCAAAAGAGGTATCTTCACAGCAGATGGTGTAGCTTTAACTTCCAGAAGAAACATCACAGATTAAATACTTCACGTACAAATATTTTCATGGCTCATTTTACTTTGGGGGTTTGGGATGGTTATGCTGGATAGGAATTCTTTTTTCTTTAGGATAACATAGAAAGTGCCTTAAGACTAAAAAGATGTAATCCAGAAAAGCTGTTATGAAGTTTAAAAATATTTTTACCCAAGCCTTGTCTACATGGTGACTAAATACTCACCACCCAAAGCAGAAGACAGCAAAGTATATTCCAAAGAGGGTGGCAAATGCATGGCGAACAGCAGAGCTGGCATGACTGGGGCCCAAGTAAATACGAAACCAAAACGCAGCCAAAAGTGCAAACAGTTGACAGGCTACAAAATTGATCTGTAAAAGACAAACAAAAAAAAATTGGTTGTAATTCTTGAAGGAGGGGGGAAGGAGTCTCTCCATTCTCAGAACAATAAAGAGCAGATCCAGGAAAAGGGCGGGGGAGGGGGGAAAGGGAAGTGAGAGCAATGAACCTTTTGTTTCTTAGCATTCCCATTTGCGAGCCCAAGCAGTAACTTTCCTTGGCCAACAACAGAAGGAATTAAACAAGCATGTAGCCACCCAAAAACTCAGACAGGAGGAAGAAGAGGCTCCAGCTACCGGAGGTACAGGCTCTGGGCGGCCCTCGCTCTCCCCAGGGCAGGACTCTGCTCCAGTGCCAGCAGTGCTGCACACCAGCCCAACCCACCAGGTGCAGGGGACATCACCCCCATCTCTGTCCTCCTGGTGGGAGACAGAGGCCAAGAAGCGGACTGGGACTCTGAAGCAGTGCCCCAGGTGCCTGACTTTCTCCACGAACCCCAAAATAAGGGCAGAATCAACAATCCTGATGTGACACTGTTTCACAAGCAATCATTGGACAGCCTTCTTAGTTGAAATCCTCTACTCCACAGCATCCTTCAAGCAGGCCTTTCAACTTACAAATTTTTTGCAGTTCAAGAGTGCAAAGGAAACAACCCTGCTCTACCACCACACAGACAGCTAAAGGAAAACTCTCCTCAACTGTTCCTTGGCTACTGCATGTCTCTATAGAACATGGGAAGCGGTCTGGCCCCATTGTAAGGAGCTGGCCATGGCAGCGGGAGCACAAGACAGGTATATGCGGAGGGCAAGTAGTCCATGACTAGAGGCTACTCCTACCAGACACAAGGACAAGCAAAAGCTTCGGTGTCCTCAGAGCAAAACCCAACACCAAGCTGCCTTCTTCAAGTCACCGTCTCCTTGACAGCCTCAGCAAAAATCCCAGAAGTCAGAGGAACAACAGAGCTCAGGAGCTGTCTCTAACAGACCAATCCAGCGTTAGGATACGACATCTGTAAGTCCAGCCTGGACCCTAGACAGCTGGAGTTAATTTCATTTATTCAGCTGCAGTCCTCTTTTTATTAAAAAAAAAAAATAAAAAAAAAATTCACCCTGAGCTCTCCAGCAGCAAGTCATCCTAGACTGAGCAAAACTAAGTAGGCTGCAACATTTAAGCAATCATTTGGATTAGAGGATTATCCAAAGCTATCAGTCCAGGACAGGATGATATAGCTCACTCGGAAAATGCTCTGACATGCTGGCTGTCCAGAGGTGGCTGGATTCAACCAGGCTTCTTGTCAGAAACATTCACAATGTGTTTAACAAGACACTACAGCCCCAAACTGTTTTTATTCTGGTGGACTAGATCTAACATGGTGCTGTTCAATCAAATGCTTTTATTAAATGTTTGCTGGCTACATTGCTGTAGTTCCTTTATTTCAGTGATGCATGCAGTCATGCAATACAATAATGCAATCATTTAAATAAGTAGATATGCTGAATTTTAGTTCTTTGGAGCAGAGACCATATCTATTAATTTCTCGTTCATGTAGGCAACCAGCATTTATAACAGACAGTACCATAGAACTACACCCAAAAGTAATTAGCAATGTCTTATTATGACAATACTTTACATTTTATTTAAGTAAGACAATTCTTATTTTCCATGCAAGATTTAAACAGTGAGAGAAAAAAAATGGCACTGATCTCACAAAACCCAGATGCTGTAGTACAAGTACCAAACTCTCATCTGGTCTATTACAATACAGTTACCCTCAAAACACTAACTCCTCTCCTCCTTCCACAGCCAGAGGCACTGCAGAAATGGCTGAAGAGAGGACATCCCCTACAGGGCTGCTCTGATTGCATCCTTTCTAAACAAGTTTCCAAGACTGATGAATGTCGATTCATCAATGACAATTCAGTGAACCTTAATCCCATCTCAGCTTGCTCCCACTTAGGGTCATACTAGTACCTCCAGTGGAGCTCAACTCTGTGGCACGCAGAGCCCCTCCGATTCAGTATAAAGAAGGAAAGCGCAGAGACTCCAAGAAACCTGACGTAGGCGATTGTTTAGAAGACAATTTGCTGTGCAGCATCACTCATGGAAGCTTTACACCAGTAAAAACCACCAAGATAAGCAAGTGTTTGCTTTTCACTTTCATCCAATTCTTGTATGTTCAGTCCAAGATGTTAAAAGTGCTGCAATTTCAGAGATTCACACACAGAGCAAAATGAAACTGCAAGATCCCACGGCAGACACACTCGTAACAGCATTTATAGCTAAGGCAGGTAACCGCAGCAGCAAGCAAGCAGCAGAGACTTCATCACAAACTAACCTACAGCATATGATGGCACAGCAGCCTTGCATACATACACTGTTGCTCACCTGTACCAGTTCCTGTACCTGTATCAGTTCCTCTGAGCATGTGTTACCTGTGCTACTTAGATTGAAGTTAGCACATGTACACCAACCATGCTACTATCACACCTTCATTTTGTTGTGCAAATCAACCAAGACAATTTCTTCTCTGCACTGCTTTTGCAGGAGTTGGGGTAAATTCTTGCACCAGGATAAAAGCAAAAGTACACACCAACCTTACGTTTCAATCAGTTTTCATTTTATAAGGGTTCTTTCTGTAGAGCAGCCAAATACCACAGATCCAATGTACTCAGCAAGCAATAATCTCAGAATACTAGTTTTCATTTACCTTTTTTTGTACCCATTTAATCTAGAAAGTGCCTTGCAGAGGAATGGCTACAACACATCATTACAAGTTACAGACACGTTTCAAAAACCAAACACTAACCTTACTTTTCAGGATCCGTAATGGTAGTGACGGTGTTGTAGAGGCACAAACACACATCAGGATTTCTGAGTGTCATTTGAACATTACACGACCTATCGCAATAGCGTAAGGGAAGCAAGAAGGCTGCTCCCAATGCATTGCTTGGTAAATCGACTCCCAGATACAAAAAAAAAAATGCAGTCTGAAATGCAGAAAGAGAAGATTTTTGCTCACTCGCCAAGAACATTCATTCCTTTGCCCTCCCTTCTGAACTGCAACCACGGTAGCTCTTCGACAGCTTTCCAAGTTCCTTTTCCCCATGGCCATGTTTTTCAGACAGACAGCACTGCCCCTAAACACAACATGCTGCATTTGTTTTAATTTGTCTACCATTAAGGATTTCAAGGGTTTTTGTGTATATTTACACTAACACATACACATTACAAACAACATGTTGGTTTTAAAGGATTCATCAGCAGAGGGGTTGGGAGAGGAATACCAATGAACAAGAAAGGCAGGTAAATATAACAATTCTCATAAAACCTTTGTGTCATCCATGAGACAGGTATTTGATACCTGTTGGACAAAACCACTGTGGAATAGTACTGGAGAATACTTCTTGTCTCTGTCCACCTATAACCCTGCACTTGGAATCTGAATGCATCAAAATGACCTCTGATTTCTGTGGGGTTCAGTCTGAACATCAAACTTAGCTGTGCAGAGCTCACTGCAAGGTCTGGCACATAGTTTACTGCAAGACTGACTTTTAGAGGTGCTAAGCAATTGCAGAATACTTCTGCAGATCAATCCATTCTGAGTTTACCCGACCCAAACTGAAAGTGTGGATAAACCAGGCCAAATCTTTTCTTAACAATAACCTGTCACAAAGAGAGGGAGGGAAGTTGTTTGTTTCTTAGGTTTGGAGAACGTAAGACAAATGTCAAGACACCAGTAAAACTGGGGAGCTCCTTTCCAAGCACTGAAAAATTTGTTCTGCCTGGCAGGCTGAACTCTGTATTTAAAACTGAGCACTAACTTGGTACCAGACCAAATCTGGTCTGTTCTCCACAGAGTAACAGAGGGATGTGATAGCTTTTCACGTAACTACCACCTCTATTTAGTTATGTATCTGTAACATTTTAAATACACGCAGCATTCACATGCATACACACGAAGACTACCAGCTCATCTGACAGTGACTTTACTGCATTCCAGTTAACATGAATTTTATTCTTCACTCTACATATTTAAGTAAACAGATCCCTAAGATTTTATGAAATGTTGCACTGCATCACAAGTGAAGTAACAGTCACGCTTTCTTCCCTTTCCCTTCCCAAAGAGGAAAGGGTTCATATTATTCCCTTTTGGTTATTTCCACTGTTGCTAAAAACACTTTGTAAACAGTACATTGAAGGCTTCTGAACATTGATGAATGGTGTCCACACAAAAATAACATGGAAATAGAGAAGAAATTATATGAGAATTAACCCTTCTCATTCCGACCCACCATTATAAGTCATTTAACCTGTGTTTTCACCTAGTCACATCTCTTGAACGTTGCCATCAATTTTTTTTGCACATCTGGTTTCAACTTAGCTAGCAGAAAAGAAACACCTTTGCTTTTAACAGTCATTTTCTCCCATGCTCTAGCAAGTAAGATGTAATAAAATTAGGAATCAGAGCATATGATATGTTGCCAAAACAAGATACTATCTTCCTTTCATTTTCCATGATTAAACATTGGAAGACAGAAAGGCAGTCTCATCACAGTATCCTGCAACAACATCTGGAAGACTCGTATCTGAGTCACAGCCGGCTGAAGACAGCCTTGCAATGCAGAAACAAGATATCTGCACTTTTGGAGGGAGGGAAAACCTGGAACAACTCCAGCCCAACTGGGTTGATGATTATTGTTGTCTGGTTAAGGAATTCTTTAATATCTAATAGTCTCGACTTTAAAAGGCCAGGTGGATCCAGAGCATGTAAACACCAGATATGAACAACAAGGGAAAAAAAAAATAAATTGTAGTTCCTCCCTTTATCCATTCAAATTCTGTAGTAGCAATAACTCAAAGTGATGTTTAGACTGCAAAACTGAGTTTTATACACAGCTAGAAATCAGGTCAAACCAACCGTCCAAGCACCTATGATGTTGACACAAGAATAACCAAACATAATGGTTTCAAGATCCCCCTGTACTATGATGCTAAAATCAAAGCCCTCAAAGTACACAAAAGGATATTTCGATTTGCCTCAAGCCTTTGCACCTCCTCCCATTTTTAAGAGGGTGAAACCAACATGGCAAATGTTGGCCTGGTACTGTAGGAACGGAAAACACGAACCCCTGGGATCTGGAGTCATCTTTTCAGTCATCTCCAACAGGCAGGGCATCTTACATAGGAAAATCTTCTCTTCAACTTCCTAATCATTCTCAGAGGAACACCATAAAACTTTTTGCCCTATATTTATTGGGTCCCATTAACCATCTGCAGGTGGGCACTTTAAGTGCAACAGCCAGTTGGCAAGTCACAAAATAAAAGCTCCAGATACCTGGCACTAAATATGTGTCTCTCAATCTCAGCATCTGAAGGACACGAGCCTATTGCTGATAAAACTGAGTGGGAACAATTAGCACCTTTTGTTCTGGGGGCAAAATCCAGGCTCCATGGTGGAGGCTAAAGGAAAAAAAGGCAGCAATTTGTCAAATTCCTCTAACAGGAAAGTCATGGAGCCATAGCACATTTCCAAAAAGATGAGTGGTAAACCTTTGTATGGTGCACTGGAAAAAACCACAGAAGTCTGACAAAGAGAAAATGGAAAGTGCTTTTTCTTTTCCTAGCTAGAAGTTCTTGAGATGGGAAACAGAAAATACAAGAGGAGGCAAAACCTGGTTTTATACATTTCCACCAAATCAGCACAAATAGTCTTGCTCACCGCTCACCGTAGTTCAGGGTAGGCTACTCATCACCCACTTCAGGAAGTTTTGATTCCCCTCATCCCACAAGACTTGCATCTGCAAATCTCCCTATTTAAAGAAGTGGTAATAGACATTTGAGGTTTACTAGATCACACTCTAGGAAGAGATAATAAGTAAGATTAAGCACACAGTCTGTTATTTTAGTGCTTTTAACATTTTCCTTATAGTTAAGTATCAGGAAGAAAAATCCTGCATTCTCTTTTCACCACAAAAATACTTTCCTTTTACTTTACTACTGTCCTCCTCCCAGAAAAACTGATCTCACTTTCCAAAAATCTAGGAGGGTATAACAAATTGACCACGCAGTTCTCTCCAAACTCCAAATGGCAATTAAGTCCATTACCCAAACCAGACAGTCCTCTGTAAGCAGAATTCCTATTAATGCTATAATTCATTATGAAATTATTATTTCACTCTATGAAAATCACTATGAGAAGTCACAGTTAACTTGTGACTTGTTGGATGACAAGGTGCTCATGTGTCCTGCACAGCACAGAACTTTTGGACAAAACATGGGCATGTTGCACATTCATACACGTTCACAGAGGTACAAGTGTGTCACAGCACAGCCAGGCTGCCAGAATATTCCCAGTCAGCATCCAGGTCCATGCCCACTTCAACATGCAGCAGATGATGCAGACTGTCCCCAGATTATAGAATATCGCAGAAGATACTTCTACTTTTATTCCAGGCCTTGCACTTACCAGCCAAATGAGAGAATAGAGCTTTTAATCTGCATTTCATCTGCTGAACAAAAGAAAATGTACCAACAGAGGCCTCCCACAGTGGCTCAGTGTAAAGATGAAGTTGTAGCCCATGGTCAAGATACTCTGTATTTGCTGCTGTCTACTAATGAGCTGCTGAGCATTAGTTACGGAGGCTGCTACAAAGTTTTTATCTGGTAAATTAGAATTTCTCCTCTATTCACTAATTTATCACAGATCACCAAACAGCTGTTTTCAGTATTTGGACAAGCATAAGGAACCATATTAATAGAAACTACTGACAGCAACAGAAACTCCTTCTCAAGTCAAACCACTGTGGGGTCCAACAGTACTTGGGTAGTAGTTTGGAAAGGGGATGCCATAATAAAGCATTACACTTTGCCAGAGACCAGCCCCATCTTCCAGGGTGGTGTCTTTCTTGCAAAGAAAAAAGCAAGAACTACAGAAGTGCAATAACTTGTTTTCTCTATTTAAAAGATTATTTTGCACATATGAACCAAAGACACCTGGCAAGCAACATGTTTAAGTTCACTTTGCTGGAGACATTTCTACTTTGATGTTGAAAAATAGAACTGCTGTTATGATAGCATTTCATAACATCCCAATTGTGATATTTAAAATGGGTGTGTTAAGAATGAAAGATGGAACATTCTTTAATCAGATCACCTCAAAGATATCTGATACTTACTGAAATTTTTCAAAATATTTTGATCTTCCAAACTATTTTTATGAACCATAAGGACAAATATTCTCCACAGAGATGACTTAAGTCTATGCAGGGAGGGGACAAACATCCCCAGAAAGGAGGGCGATATCACAGAAACCATGCCAAGCTTCCCACTGCTAGAATTTTGACTTAGGCTTCCATGAAGGAAAAGGATTTGTGTTACATCATCTGCGCAGCTCCCCTTACTGCCCACAGTGGTATCACTTTACACAGAACTCAGTGCACCAAGAGCCAGTACAAACAAGCATTTGTGAAGAAATCAGAATTGACTGTCACTTGCAAGATGCCGTATTTTCTGTCTACAGCTAGGCACTGTGAGCTGCAAACAGCATGGGTAAGAGAGGAGACAAATTCATTTTCATTGGGGAAATACTGATATGACTACTGAAAAGTCACATCTCCAATACCATACTGAAAAAACTCATTTCTCTGACTTTGTGTTGTAGGAGTCCTGTGGAAGATTTTGAGGGGGCAGAAGCAAAGGTTTGAAAATAGAATTTCTCTCATGGGGGGAAAGAAAGAGGCAGGCGCGTATATGCCTGACTAATTTAAGGTTATCGTGCTTTTCTGAAGCAGCACTAAGTTTGCATAGCCCTAGCTTTTTTGTTGCTGTTGCATGCGGAATATGGAGTTGGTAACATAGAATATGCCACATTGACAGTATTTTGGCCTGTTGTGCTGTTTTCCTGGGTCAATTCTGCTGTTTTCCTACTTGCAGGGTCAAATATCCTTCCATGATTTAGACTATAAACTTGAAACAGATGTTCTTTCTGGATTACCTCTATGAAGCCACTAGCAGAATAATCACCAGCAGGACACACAAATATAGCTATAAAACAGATTAAACTGAGTCATCAGAAATTTTAAATGAAAAACATTTAAGTCAAAACTAAGCTTTTGAGAAGTCGAATCTACACCATAATGCTAAATCACACACCCATACATTTACCTTCCATGGCTGATAAATTTGTGTGGACCCGATCCAAATACAGCTTTAGCTTGCTGTCAACAGCTCTTACATTGAATTGTAATGACTCTGTATGTTGAACAGATGTTTAAGTAGTGATCATTTATGTGCAGCGATGTTCTGCCACTACCTGTAACTCAGTAATTACTGTTCTCTCAGTGAGTAATGCCAAAACACAGCATGACGAAATTCCCCTGTACCTGAGATAGCCAGCACTAATTCCTACCTGTAATAGAAGCAGCAATAAAATCAAACAAGCTGGAGCCTTTAGTCATCCAGGTGTTCTTTTAAAACCAGAATGCCTTTAGGTTGTTAGGAGAGCTGCCTCATTTCTTCCGACTACTCAGCAGTGAGGTAGCACACTAATTACCGTACCTTTAACCCAAAAAGAGTACTGTAAAACAGATAATTTGACATACCTCTGTGCAGGCATAGTATCACATGGTATAACATGGCAGGCATGTCTACAAGCAGAACTACAGCCAGTAGGTCAGAGCATAGAAGATATTGTAATGAGAAAAGGGAAAAGAGGAGTGAAATGTCATTTTCCTAATGGGAATTTTGACAGAAGGAAAAAAAAAAAAAATAACACCAACCAAAACCAAAAACCCACACAAACAGTACCTGCCTTGCTTTTCCAAAGGCTTCCATGGGAAGTAGGAAGTCACTGGGAGCTTTTATTTCTCATAGGAAAGATGGCATCTTGTACTGCCTACCCTCCTTGCTTATGTGCAGATTCACACTGATGCAGAGGGAACAGACTGACCTTATCACCACAGTACTCCATCACTTCAGCTCTTCTCGCAGAGTTCACTCAGAAGACCCAATTTAAGCATATGTAAAGTTGGGAGACAGATGCTGAAGTGAAAATGAACAGAAACAAGGGAAACAACAACTCCAGGAGAGTAAAATACAACAAAGCAGAGACTTGAGTGCCTGCAAAACCTCCTCTGAAAGTCCCTAGAGCTCTAGGAACCTCCCATGGCAGGGACACCACAGCACTGTTTTCCCCCTTTCTTTGCCACCTGTCCGGCTCAGGCAACTAACCGGAGCTTGGATCCTTAGTTTTCATAATCATCATTTAAATACGCCAGTTACCCAACTTTTTCTCTGAGATGAATTCTTGGATAACAGATATTCCCAACTGGTCTTTTCAGACCTGATGAGTGCTCCCAAACCCCAAACAATTATTTTTACACAACCTCTCAAGAGCATTGCCTAGCCCCTGCTCTCCAACACTGTCACCTCATCCACCACAGACAGCGGGTCAGCAACAAAAAAGAAGCAGGACCGAAACAGGTTTCATCAGGCATGATCCAGCTTGAGTTCACCAGCCTCAAAGCACTAACTGCTCCAGAGATTTCAGCCTGGTTTCTACTTGTCTATTCTTCCGCAAATAACTTCAAAGTAGCAGTGCTAAGAGTAGCAACAACATAGATCTGCATTTTTCCCCCAGAGTTAAAGGTTTCATTTTTAAAAACTTACAACACAGCACAGCAAGTCAAGTACCTTTTCACTTTGTCTATGTAACTGACATAAGTACATAGCTGATTTATTCAAAATACAAATAAGGAAGACAATACATACATGTGTGTGTACACCCAGCCACCCTGCTGGCACGTCCTTCTGTGGCTTCAATGTAAATTATATTCCCTAAATACCAATGGGAGTTGCATGAATGTAGGAATGGCAGGATCCTTATAGCAATGTTTCTAAAGTCCCAATCCAGAAACACGCTTAACTTTCAGGCCAGATGAAAGCCTTGCACCTGCACATATTCACCAATTAAAAACAAAAAACAAAAAACAAAAAAACACAACAGTGGGCTTAAAGTGCAATCCTTCTTTAGCATGGGAACTGGCACATCTAAAGTAACTTGCCCCATTATTGCTGTTGCAATGTCTGTGCAATTCTATTTTCAGTTCCTTTTATATAGAAAAATGTGTCAGTGGTCTTTAAAAATACACACCAATATAAATAGAGCAACTTTGTTCACATTATCGCAGTGATATCCCAGTAAGTGTACGCAACAGAAAGAAACAAACATCAGTAAGGGGAAAAAGTGCCAACTTCACAAGTTATTCTAAACCAAAAGAAAGTAGGGCTTTTTTCCCCACTACAGAAACTGTCAGCACTGTGCTAAATTTAGCCACATTATCCTTGGAATTAAGTGACTTGATCAAAGACTAAACCTTTCAGACATCACAGTGGTACTATATAAGAATTTATTAGGCCCCTACACATCGAAAATCTGGAACATCCTGTATTTAAATGCTCAATCATGCTTATAATAACTTAAAACAAGGGCACTGTAAAAATTAGCGTATTAGGACATGCTTTAAAAATTTATGAAAGGACATTGCTAGAGGAAGGGGTAGAATTATTCTGTCCTAGCACTGATGTGGACACCTAAGCTAGTCCATCTAAATTTCTTTTATTGTCAATAGGAAAAAAAGGCAATTCTAGGCTGCAATTCATCTAATCCTTAAACACAAGTCTAAAGCAGGTACTTCGCTCATCTAGATTTGATATTAGAGTTTAGATGTAGAAAAAGTACACTGCAGACTTACAAAGACGAACAGTAGCCATACTACATGCATTAACTTTAACAGAAGCAAAAAGAAATCCCCCAGACTGTGAAACTGGACTTCCATTTAGTTGTAAGCGATAAATTTTTTAAAAATTACCCCAGTTGCTGGTGCTCTGCTTTTTGGTTCACCACTTAAAGACACTGTAAAATGGTACAATATTCCAGAAGCAGGTATTCTGCAATAAACCACTCAAGTGCCTGAAATAGAGCCGGGGGTGGGGGGGAGAAGTGCCAATCGGGAGGCACCTGTGGAAAAAAACAACTAGCATATCTACTGCCAGATACGTGTGGAAGAGTTTTAGAGTAACAATGCTCCTACACAATGGGTGTAGCCAAGCGCACCCAGTTTCCTACTTCTGCAAGCAGGTGCTGCAAACCTCAGTTCCTCCTGTCCTCTTCCTTGTCTAAGCAGTTTTGCATCTCTGAAACACCCGGTAACAGCAACTGCAGAAGAACGGAAGGAAAACCCTTGTGGACAACAAAGAAAATGCTTTCAGCTGAGGTTAAAAACATCAACAAGGAGAGGTAAAGGTCTATGTTTTTCTGCCCATGCTCCAACCTAGCAGAATATGGGGCACAGATCTCAGGGTGCCACTTTACCCTTTCCAACACTGTACAGCCACAGAATTTGCTAAAAGAGGTACAGAAAAATATTCCCAGCTACCTTTCAACATGAAACCCCCTCACAGGCAGAAAAGGATACACAAAGATTTTGGTAAGCCATCAGTAAAGGCCAGAGACAATCTGCAGTGAATCTGCTCAGATTTTTTTTTTTTTTGGTAGAGTTAATTTTCAGTCATCTCAACCTGTGCAGATGTACAACTGAGTTTTTTCACACGAGAAGTAGTAGTAGTATGGCACAAGGGAAGGGAATATACACCTTTTTTAGTACTAAACTTCAGTCAAAGCCATTTATTTGACTGGGAAAATCACATTTTCAGTTTATATTTTGGCAATTATCTTTGCAAACATAACAGTTAGTAACTCACACTGTTTCCGTAAACAATGAAAACTTTATATTCTGCAGTTGCTTGCAGAGTCCCCCATTTCCACCGTGGCCCTTGATTCTGCTGGCAAGCAAATTTTCTAGATAGGCTAAAAAATGAAGAAAAAAGCTATCTCCAAAGAGCTGTGTATGGTGCTGGTTTTTTTTTTTTTTTTCAATTCAAGCACAATTATTTTTGTTTCATTCCTTTGCTATAACAGTGACTGTGTAGATTTGGCAAGCCTCCGTAACTGCCAGCTTCAGATACTCGCTTTCACAATCATGAGATTTCACAGTCATAAAATACTGCTCTTTCCTGTTGTTCTACAGTTTAAAAGTAAAATTATTGCTCTGTGCTGTTTAATATATGTTTATCTAACCTTCATTCATGTGAGATGCAGACTTATTTTTAATCCCTTCAGAACTGTGGCAGGAAGAGAAGCCACCAATAAAATGTGTGCAGCGACAATATCCTGTTGTGGCTTGTTTTTCCTTCCTTATTTCTGCTCAGCATTTGCAGCATGCTCTCTTCATGCTCATTTATTTTGGATTTTGAACCATGCAAGAAGACAAGAACATAGCCCCAGCTGTTTAGTTATGCCTGTGTTACAAGCACCTTACATCTACAGCAAATATCTCTGGAAGCTGAACTTTGGATCATGTCTAATTTTAGGCGCTCAACTTCAGACACTATTGAAAACAAGCAACTTGGAGATGACAAGCGCTCAGGACTTGGCACAAGTCAAACATCTCAACTGTCACTAATCTAAAATATCTGGAAATCATTAGTACCTTTCCAAAAAGTTGTGCTCTGAATGAGTTCCAGGGGTTACCCCCTCAA
>VZTL01051275.1:1502-11777 GCA_013400535.1 Scopus umbretta | reverse complement strand
TGGGCGAGGGCCCGCCGGTGGCCGGGGTTGCCCGCCGGTGGCCGGGGTTGCCCGCGGGCGGGCCGGGTAAGGGCGCCCGCCCTCGGTAGGAGCGGGCTCACCGGGCGGCAGCTGCGCTCGGTTCCGCCGGCTGGGCAACCGATAAGCGGCGGCTGAAATACAGGTTCCCCCCGACCGGGCTTCTTGTCAGAAGGGTTGACCTCTCTTGACGGGGCCAAGCTGCCGGTTCCAACTCTTCCCCGAGCAGAGGAGAGCTGGAGTTTGCCAAGCGAAACGGTTGCGAGAAGACTTTTCTTTTTTAGAACACAGATACCTTTTTTTTTTTTTTTTTTTTTTTTTTTGCCCCCTACNTTTTTTTTTTTTTTTTTCAGCCGTTGCTCTTAGAATTACTGATGTTTTTAGTGGAGATTTACCAAGCGCTCGGCCTGCGGGTCACGTTGCTGGTAACTAAGATGCGTGTGATTTGGGGAAACAGTGACTTTTCCTTGATGGGGGGGGGGAACACATGAAAAGGGAGTAGGAGTTTTAACCGATACGCTTATCTTATGAGTGAAACGTGGCCATTAAAAAGGGACTTCTGCCAAGATCATCGATCTGCTGAAGGAGTGTTCTTATGCTTGCCCCGGACAATGCAGTAGTGTGTTCCGAGAAGAACTCGGGCAACGGTGCAAAGCTTTCCGTGCAGCTCGCGCTGCTGACCTGCTTAGAACCTTGAAATACCCCGGAAGGTTCTTTGCGGGCTGGGTTTCAGGCTCTTTAATAGGCTCGTCGTTTTCTCCTCTTCAAATAAGCGCCAACTGTGGCAGCTGAAGCTATGGTAGCAGCCTAAAGCAGTGGCGTGACGTGTTCAAAGCGTCCTGCTTATGCTGTGCAAGTGAGCGCTGTGCTGGAAAACCCATGCAAAAATTCTTCTGTAGGGAAGGAGTTGTACAGCAATGACATTCTCTTAATAGTATTGTTCAAGTGGTGCTGGTTGGAATATATATATACGTACACACATGCGCACACGGAATTTAAGTATGGAGAGTAAGCTGTTTGGAAGGACTGGGTAGCCATGCATAAGCCTTCCTAACGTGTTCCGTTAGAAGTCCCTCTTTCCAGCTGTTTAAACTTTCCCAGCCTGAAAGTATATGGATGGAACTTTCCATGGGCTGTGTCTGCCACAAGCAGGCTGCTTGTTGAGCTTTGGCTAGAACCATTGACCTTCTTTTGGGAACAGAATAAAAGTGATTTATTACAGACACACTACAGATATTCTCAAAGCTTTTTCACTGTGGAAATCTTGTACCTCTGGGACAGTAACTTCAAGTTTAGATGTGGTAGTTGTTATCAAGGAAATGCCTTTCATTGTCTTTGTGAAACTACTCAGGAGTGACCAACTGCCAGAGTTCTGGGGAAAAAAAACCCACACATGATCCATGTGGAGGCTCAGGAGTTCAGTATATAACGTCTCTGAAGATCATAAGCATTCTTCAGCCCTTCATATTTCCTCCACGTGACTGGCCTCCATCTATTTCTGCCACTGCAGGAGTAGAGTGGGATATCACGGGGTTCCAGGCACAGGAACCGAGAAGAGCGTGCCTGTCTCTCTATAGTGGGTACTTGGCCATCTGGGCTTTGTGCAGTGGTAGAAACAGCTGCTCCAGAAAACAGCTGGAAGGAGAAAAAGACAGATGGAGAAAGCCAGGAGCAAGAGCACAAGTAGGAGGAAGATGGTGATTCTGAAGTGGGTTAGCACAAGAAGCCTGGTGAAGGGAAGTAGAGCAAAGTTGGCTACAGACACAAAGGAACGGGTGCAAAGGGAGCTATGTTTAGGAGGACAGAGTTGATGAGGGAGGTGTATCAGCAAGGAGGGAGTGGGACAGAAGTTTGAGAAGAAAGGCAAGATGGTATTAGGATGAAAGCACTGGGGAGAGAGACGAGAAGCTGAGAGCGGCAAGAGGGGATGAAAGAAAACTGGAATTATTATTAGAAGAATTATTACTATTGAAAACTACTATTCCTGAATTCCTGTGTTCCTTTTCTGGTTTAGCTAGTAGCTTTGAAACACATAAGCAAAATATTGCCAGCTTTACAGCTCACAGTCACGGAAGGCTGGTGCAATTCCAAAAGAAGGAGAAGGTAGATTCTGCCTCCAAACCTGAGCTGTCACCAGGAGACCCTGGTTTGATGCCTCCTCAATGCAGTCTTTGGTGCACCTCCTTCTGGGGGAGCTTTACTGGCTTGGTTACAGGGTAGTACAGATGGGTGGAGCCAGCAGTGCAGCGCCAGTCACGTTGTGCAGAGTCTGAGCCCCTGGAAAAGGGACTGCTAAAAGAGGGACCTGCTATAAGGGACACTTGAACTGGCGTTGCATGGAGCCAAGGGATATTCAACAGGGCTAAATCCAAGTGAGCGCACTCCTGGGCCCAAAACTGGCTCCACAAAGGTATGTTCCTGGTACGCTGCACGTAGGCTCGAAAGCTCTCCTACACTCAAATGAGCTTGAACGGACTGAGCTTGAGTATCTTTGCACCACTGCTGTGTTTGATTTATAAACTAATTTGCACATGGAAATTGTGTGTCACTGTCTGCCACCCCCTTATCTGCTGGCAGGACCTACACCTACAAAGTGTAAAAAGTAGACATAAGCAGCCAGACAAAAGGTTATTTAGGTCTTTTGTCTCTGACAGTGGCAACTGTGGATGCTTAGACAAGGTATACAAGAAACATGGCAAATACAGAGCAATACTTTCACTTTGTACTCTCCCAGCTTCTAGCCATCAGGACTTCCAAGACAGAAATTTCATCTGGAATACCATGTTTAATAGCCACTGATGGGCCTATGTTACACGTCTCATATTTTTTTAATTCACTTATATTTTTGACCTCCCCAGAATCCCGTGAGTTCCGCTATTTAATTACGTCCTGTATGAAAGAGTACTTCCTTTGGTTTGTTTTAAAGCAGCTGCCTTGTAATTTCATCGGGTGCTGACTTGTTCTTGTGCTGCGAGAAGTGAGTGAGTAATCATTGCTTCATCACCTCTCCCATGCTATTCATAACTTTATATACCCTGAGTTGTCTCTTGTCCTCACTGAGGAGTCTAGTTAATCTCTCATTATTGATGTCTTTGTTCTTCCCTTTCACTCTTTTCTGTGTCCATTTTTGAAAGGGAGAGACTATAGATTTATGTGGTAACATAATGTTTTGTTCTATATTCCTTTACCAAGAATTCCTAACATCATCCCCAGTGTTCAAAGTCTATTTTCTCAAAGGTAGTAGGTAATTTAGAGCCTCACATGTGTATGTATAATCAAGAGTTGCTTTTTCCTGTTTACATTTATCAATATTAAATGTTAACAGTCTTTAAATTGCCCCATGATAGAACATTGTGAAATCTGTTGCAACTCTGTAATCAAGCTTTGATTATCCTGAATTGTTTCATATCCTTGCTTTGTCTTCTCCTTTTCCAAAAACTTAATATGTTCAACAGGACAGATTCCTTCGTATTAATTTCCAGCTCCACATTTATTTTCGTCCTCTATTTATTTACTTTTAAACAGCTGTTAATCCAGGAGGGAGTAGTCTCTACTATTCTGTGATTATTTAATTCCTGTAGGTGAGAAACCTTACGTCCAACAATCTGGAAATACAAATATACTTTCTTGATAGGATCAGCCTTAGTGTTCAAAGAACACTAATGGATTTGTGATACGTAACTTCTGTACAACGGCTATAATTTCCCCATTATATCATAGTTAGCTGGGTGTCTACTCATTTCATCATTTGCTCTACAGTTTCTACCAGTTGGGTTTGGAAGCGGGTGCCACTCTGTGATTCTCTGACCCTGCCTGATTGATATGGTTCCATACAGTGAGTGTTACTCTTCAGTGGAAGGTTTTTGGTTTAGGATTTAAACGGTAAAAGGCAATTCACTGGGCAACATGGAGAAGTCGCAAAGACAGTCTTGTAATACTTGGGAAATGCAGGAATGAAGATTGTCAGTGTAGCACCTAAGCGCAGCGTAGCAATGTTGCAAGATCTCTAGAATGATCTCATCAATAGAAATGTTAGTCTGCCACTAAAATCCTTTTTGTCTTCGCACGGGTGTTTTTAACTCTGGCCCTGCAAACGCTAGTTTGGGAGGAATCCAGAAAAGATTGCAAAAAGTGGTGGCAGGGGGAGAAACCAAGAATTTGATTCCGCAGTTAAGGAAATAACGATGTGAAAGTGCCGTAAGGTGTCTTTCATGGGTGAATGAAATTCACCAGAGATGAGCTAGAAATTATTCCTGTGTTTTGTTTCAGAATGAAGGAGAGTGGGTTTGTTTTCAAATCCTGATTCCTTTTGACGTTGGAAACTCAGGCGTAGGGACCGTGGTGGCCTGTGGATGAACTGCGAATACATGATATTGCAAGAAACAAAGCTGAGCAACGGAGTGAGATAAGGGTTGGGTATTTTTTCCAGGTAAAGTCGTAGCACTGATGACCTTCACTGTTATCAAAAGAGAATGTTACCTGCTCATTCATCTTCTCTGAGAGATCATGGGGTAATGATTTTTAATATTTTCAAATAATAGTGAATTAGAATCAGGTTCTACTGATGTAAAATTAAAGACAACAGAAGAAATGAACAGAGGTTTACATATACCTGATAGCTTGTGATCCAGTCTACCAGCATGAGGCCTTCTGTGTCTAGACTGGAGATACTTTTGCAGCCTAGTTTCTTTTCCTGCTGCTGAGAGGGATCTCTTGACCTTTAATAAAACCAGTGGTCACAAGGCAGGCACATGTAAATAAAGAAGGATTCTTTTTTCTATTTACTAGTGAATTGAAAAGAAGGTGGTTTATATTGGATCTTTTTGAGCTCTGCTACTCTTCATTCAGGAACATTTTGAGATGTAGAAGACTCTCTGTGTAATACAGCTTGAAACTAAAAGCCTTGAAAGGCATTTTGTGATTTACAAAATGAAAAATTTCAAAAATTGAAGTTTAGTAAGAATTACTCACAGCTAATATGAAGAAGGTTCACAAAAGCAGTTCAGGATCCCGGCAGTAACTATTGGACATGTGGAGATTTCGGTTCAACTACATTTAAGGAAATCAAGAGAAGGATTGTATGAAGAAAACAGATGTCCAGGAGTATTGAAGTAATGTTTTATATTAAAAAAGAATTTCAATAACGATGTTCATATTCTTAAGAAAGAATTTTCAGAACAGTCATGTAAAAGCAAATCATAGTGCATGAAAGTTTTTGATAGTACCTCTCCTTCAAAATTCCAGGTTTAAGTTCACTAGGAACCAGCAGGGTATCCAGTATAACTCTTCTTACCTACGTCAAATGAAAACAGAACCCAAAGATAATTTAATATAGCATGACTTTTCAGCTTCCTTGCATTGTATTTCAGCAGCAACATTGTTCTTTAGTATCACCTCCGTCTTCACAGTGCAAGTACCTTAGAGTTTGTTCTCTTCTACCATCTAGAGGGGAAACTGTACAACACAGAGAAAAGTCATTTTAACTTTGCCAGAGAGTTAGAGAAATAGTTCCAATTCCTTATATTATTTTTATATTTTATTTATATTTTATTTTTTCCTAAAAAAAAAGAGGAAATTGTTGATAGTGAGTGATTCTGTGAGGGTTAGTCAATTTATAGTGTCAGTCAAGATATGAGATTTTTTTTTTTTTTTTAAATATTGTTTTCCAGAAATCCTTTTTGCACCAGGTGTAATAGGTGGGAAAAAAAGATGTTGAAACCAGTCAAGACTTAGAGTTGACAGAAAGCTATTCTGGTGTTCTTAAAGCTGTAGAAGTAACAGTACAATTTTATATAAAGAAAAATTAAACTTGTATAAACAAATGAGCCCTTTCAATTGTAGTTAAAAATCTCATGGAAAAGATTAAATTACATTGCAGGAATCATTCAGTACTGGTGCATGGATTTAGGAAGCCAAGATCTACAAAGTTTTTCATCCACTAATGCTATCAAATAACACTGTTAGCTAAATCCATTGCTCCACAACGTGTATAGCCTGAATAAGGTATCTAGTAACGCTAGTGTTAACTGAACACTTTGTCCTACGGTACACTGTTCAGGAGGTCTTAATTGTGTGTGCTACTATTCTAGTTGTGGATAGTCATGACTTTTTCGACTAATGTCCAAAGGAAGAAAGAAATTAGCGATAAGAATGACTTGAAGCTGATGAGTGTTATTTAAGATGAGCAATGTATTAATCATGTAACTACAAGACATTCTGGATTGTAAAGATTTTCTAATCTATTCATTTGATAGAAATTGCCTTTTTCTATTTTAAACTGGTACTTCACTATTCTATTTGAGTGAATACCTGTAAGGGTTTAGTCAACACAAGCTCAGCTAAAATCTCGTCCAGACTCTCATTGTATCTTGTTTTGATTACTGAAACATTTTTTTCCTGCAGCATCTACCCTAGTCCCATCAGAATGCTACTGCAAAGTGTATTTCTCAAACTCACCTCTTTGAACACGTCTCTCCTATTTTTGCATATTCTGTTTTGCTCCGTCTTGTGTCATTCTTACTTTTCTAGGTTCCCCATTGTCTATCTGTCCACCCTAAGACAAGCGTTAGCCCTTATGTTAGATTTTCAAACAAGCACTCCTGGGTTTTCTGCTGATCTTGCCCTTTTACAATTACGAGTTGACCCTGATATATATGCAAGATTAATATACTATCCTCTTTTTAATTACTTCTTAAAACTTTTTTTTTTTTCCTTATTGTTTCAAGGGGGAAAAACTGCTTTTCTACTGAAAGCTCATCAACAGAGAGTTGTTATGCTGAGATCACAGCATATTCACTGATTAGTGCTGTCTTATTGTTTTCTTGGCCTCCTACGCCAGCTGGTCTATATCCAGCTTTGAGTCCTGCCTCCTACTTAGATCATTAGCCCCTTCAGCCGGGGCCGCCTGCTTTATTCTGTGATTGTGTAACATCCAACAAAATAGGGTCTTCCCCCATGAATACAGCTGCTTGGCGCAGTGATAATAAACATAATAAAGGTATTACTGCTGTGATCATTATTATGAGTATAATATTTATATACATTGGGGAAAGGACTGACTTCAATGCCCAGTAAGCTCCACCAGAAAGAACATGACCCAATTAACAATGAGACCTTTAAGTGTATTTTCATCACTGGCAAAGGCAGGACCCCTGCTGGCTGATCTGTAAAACATTGATGATGTTTGTTTTAAAGGCAGCCACTTAGCAGACCCGCCTTGGGTGGATCAGTTCTTGTCACTGCCTCAAGCCAGGATCATCAAAGAAAGGTTGTGGATACTACAAGGAAGAGAAACTGAGACTTCACCTTCAAAGTCTCCTGTCAATCACATCTTTCAGCAGATATTTTATAAACTTACTGTGGATGTTGGCACACCTTCTGGCTGTCTCGTAAGTGCGAGGCTACTTCTGTAGGAAAAAAAGAAGACCTGGTTAAGGACAACAATTTAGATGAAGTTGAGCATTGCCTGCTTTAGCAGCTGCTCAGAGAGAGTACCATGCCTACAGTATTAAGAGACCGTCTGCAAACAAATTCCAGGTTTCTTCGCAGTGCAGGAAAATAATTTAAGATCATCTGCCGTACTATAAAGCTGAGCATCCAAAAAAATGTTTAGGTTTGTTAGTGGTCCAACTAGATCAATCTGATAACACACAGCGTGTGTTTCCCACGAGGTTAAGATGGTGCAGTTGCCTAGAAAACGGTCTCCAAGCGCCATCAGAACAGTGCAGCTGAAGAGCCCACTAAGATTATTTGCACTGCGGGGCTTGATGTTACATGGGTAACATGATCCCATGTATTGAAAAGATGTTTGAATATTACCCTGTCTGCCTCAGTCCTACCATTTGGCTCCTCTTTCAGAAGTCAGCTCACTCATCGCTAGCAACAAAGGACCCCCCCTGCCTTTGCCCAAGCTGGCAGAAAGGTGACGGACCTTTTTCACTCCATATTTTACAGGCTCGTCTAAGAAATGGATTGATCAGCAATGATCTAGTAGTCTGCTAGATGAAGTCAAACTTTAATGATTTTCAGCGACTGTTGTCTTGTTCAGGTGATGACTCTGTTAATTACTTTGGGGAATTTTAAAGTCCAGTGTGAAAGAAGTGATGGAAATGGCTGAAGTAGTTGAAAACTCCACTCACACATTGCTGGCAGTGGAGATTCACTGTCTATAAAGCCAGAAGTGACCCTGGTGGTCACAAAGTCTGAACTAGCGGGAGAGTATGACGAAGCTTCATTTTAGAAGGATTCAGCTTTCCTTTTGTCTTCCTACTTTGGCTTTTTTTCCCACTAAATCGGTTTTGGACTCCGTTCAGAGAATAAGTATATTTTTTTGGTGCTTAATCTCAAACTAAGCTATAAGGTGCTTCCCTTACATTTGAGGGGACATTTCTCTGTTTGTTTTACTATTATCCATATATCTATGTCAATGAGAAGCGTTGAGTTTCACTACAAAAAGCTCTTCCCTGACTTTGTAGTGCAGAGGTGGCCAAGGCATCAGGGATATCTGAACTCTCAGAAACTCATTCTGTACATGTAGTAATGGTGCTTGCCTCAGAAGAGAAAATCAAAAGGTTCAGGGGTTAAAGACTGAAAAAAAAAGTCTGCTCTGATTAGGTAGCATAAGCTTTTTGTAACAATTATTTCTTGTTCAGACTGGAGCCTAACTTTAAGAAAGGCAGGTACTCTTGCTTTTAAAATTGCTAGGGAAGAGAAGAGTTATAATCCTAACAAAGTTATTCTAATGGATAATTGCCCTGAGAGACAGAGAGAGAAGAGAAAATGAATACTTACAATGTACAAGAAGGCCTAATTCTCCTCCCATGAACAGGTAAAATGGGCATTATAACTTTGTAATTTTTGTAACCAAAACCCTGATTTTCTTGAAATCAGAAACCAACTCTGTTATTAACTCTTCTTAAAAAGGAAACTCCAAATAAAAATTGCCACCCTCAAAATTTAAAATACACCAGTACCTTCTCAGTATAATTTTTTCACATGGGCAGTACCTGGTGTTAACAGAAGAGTACTGAAGCTGGTGATCTGTAGTGCTGGACAGGAAGACAGCTAGTCCTGGCAACCTTCTTTTTAGGTAGGCTGCAGTCCTCTCTGTAACGATAACTTTCAGAACCTTTTTCCCTGTTTTCCTTCAGTGTCATTTCTGAGGTGCAATGAGACCTGCTCCAGAGCCTCAGCTGAACAACGTGCCTAATGGGGATCTGCTGTTTCCAGTTGGTTCTATAGGAGTATTTTCTTTCCTCTATGCCACTGTTAGAATCCCTGGTCAGATACAGGCTTTCTTCATATGAGGTCATTGCTTCTGTCACTACATGGGCAGAACAGCTTCTTCTGAATTGGATGACCCAATTACTGTGGTAACAGATGGGCCAGTGTACAATGCACTTGCCAGCTGACTGCTTGCAAACATGTTTTTAAATAGATATCATCATAATTTGGTATACAGGAACTGACAAATTGCATTCTACTTCACAGGGTATGATACGGATCTGCTGTAGTGACAGCCTCCTGTACAGTTAAAGATCTCCTCTTCCATCCCATGCATAGCCAGGGTTGACAATACGGGGGGATCACCATTACATAGTTATTGAACTCCTGTAGTTTCCATCGAAGTCTGCTGCTTGCCTGAATTATCCCTATAAGGAAGCATTTAGGCTTCTGATCTAACTGGCATTTATCTTCTCTAGCTAGGCTGCAGATACGTCTTATAGATTGCTGCTCTAGCTCACTGCTGAGTGCCGTGATGGGCGACATATATTCTAGCTATGTGGTTTTTTTCAAATGCCATTACTGATTTTAGGGGCCTGGCCTGAGATTTTTAGGGAGAGCTCCCTGATGTCTTGAAACCAAGCAGTGTAATGATTTTGGTTTAAATTCAAACCGCAGAGGATTGCAGTTTACATCTACCATGTAAACAGAGGGATGCATCCAAGTGTTGTCTTGAAAAAGACAAAGAGTGATTCCAGCTCCACCGCTCCACTGTATCTTCCAACGAGAAGCATCTTCTCCGCACCCAGGCTATGGGATCAGTGAAACGAAGCAGTAGCAGGAACAGTATCTGAAAAAGAGATATACTCAGGATTCCAGTCCCAAACCTCTGTGCATGCAGGCAAAGCCCTCTCCTCAACCACTGCAGAGAAGCTTGTTCAGTGACTGTGCTGTCGTGGCCTGACCCTCCCCACAAGGCACTCTGACTCCTCAGACATGCAGAAGAAAACAATAGGGTGCAATAGAGATTTAATA
>VZTL01051274.1:51415-65275 GCA_013400535.1 Scopus umbretta | reverse complement strand
CCATTTCCTCTCATCCTAAATAGGGGAAGTAACAACAAGGTTTGGTCCTCTGTTGTGGCTTTGTCCATCAGTCTCAAAATGACTTACCCCCCCCCTAGAGACTTGGTAAAGTGAGTTTGGGGCTCTGCACCCTTCTCTGCGGTTTGAGGTCTTTTCCATTACCGGGCAGATTTGTGCAGATGGAGGTCAGAGGGTTACCTTACTGTGGTTTCCCTGCTGAGGGTGGTTTTGTACTTCAGCAAAAAGCGAATTTGCAGAAGGTCAGTTTCAGAGGGGGAGCTATCTGCACTTTCCCAACACCGCCGCTCCTGTGGTTGGGGTAAGGCAGAAGATGAGCAACGTGGTACGACGAGCTCTGCCTTCAGCAGATATGTCCATCCTTTGAAGTCCATGCGTCGGTGCAGCCGCAGTGGGATGCTGCATGCTCTGGACAAGCTCATGCTCTAAGACAGGGATGGAGACCATGTATCCGACATTGATCTTTGTTTAATATAATATATTAAGCAATTTAAACAGCAAGCACCTGGCAGTGCTCTTTGGCAGGCAGCCCACGCTCTGGGGAGCATCACTCGCATTTGCTGTCTTCTGCTCGTGCCCGGCAGCTGCCTCCCGTCTGCCAGCAGCTTTGGGGAGCGGGACACAAAGCGGAGAGGGACTGCGAGGGCAGGCAGGCAGCAGGGACCCTCCTGCTGAGCCCACCTCCCCAGGCTGGTCTTCTCTGAGCAGGTGGGGGCTGGAAGATCCCTTTCTTGGTGGTAACATTGCCTTTTCTGGTGAGCTTTTTGCTCTGGGGTGGCTCTGGGCTGGGGTGCAGAGGGGACACCGGGGAAAGCTGTATTTTGGCAGGCAACTGCTTTTGCTGTCCAAGGCAAGGAATGCTACGAGATAAGGGAGTGTGCAAATCCAGATGGGATTTGGCTTTTACTAGCGGCTTGCTTATCAAGTGTGCCTGTGGATGTCTGCAATAGTGTTAAAGATACACAGCCCTCTGAGCGCAGGGAGGTGAGACGGCAAACTTGAAGGCTCCTGCCCGTGACGGCAGTGACGCCATCCACCCGATTCACCCAGTTCTCTGCTGACACAGGACACGGAGGTAGGCACCTCAGAAACCCGGAGATGGCAGTGCAGTGGTTGCCATTAACTCCTCGGTGCTGGCTGTAGAGATGTCTGCCTTTTGCCAGAAAACACAGAGTACCCCCGGGGAAGTGGGTGGCCCTGGCTGTGGTTTAGTCCCTAAAGGGTAGAGGTTTAGGATTTAGACTCTAAAACTTCACCCAACCAGGTTGGAGACAGAAGTGTTTGTCTCATCAGGGAGAGTCATTTCTGAGCATCCTCTAACCTGGGAACCCCACCTTCATTAAGGAGAAGCCCAATGGATCCAAGCACCTAAAAGCATCCTGAAAAGGGAGCAGACTGGATCGCCGTCTGGGGTGCTGGCAGGTTGGGGACTGAACGCCTTCCCAAGTTCCTTTATGAGCAGAATTTTCTACTTGTTTATGTCAGTTTTACCATGTGTAATCTGTTTGGCCTGCCTGGAGGAGCAGCAGGGCATTAATTAATTAATGATCACAGGAATGACTCACTTTCCTTGTGCCCTCCTGTGGCACCTTCTTTGTCACAGTAGGAAGCAGGAGCACAGATCCTGCTCCAGGCTGCTCTGGCCTGGCTCCTAGGTAAGGAGGCCAGCAAAATATGAATTTACAGTGACCGTACGGTGTTTGCCATTTCCCCAGTGTCACCACAGAAGAGCAGCGCGGGTGTGAGTTTGTTCCGTGAATAGCCATTCTTCACTCACTGTTCCTGAGGAAAGCTGGAAACATTGCGATTTTAATTGCATTGGGATTAATGCTCTCTGCTTAAACGAAGACGACAATAGCTCTGCAATTAGTGTGACTTCCTAAACAAAAATGGGGAAGCTGCTTGCCCTGCTACTCGGGGAAAGAGCTCAGCCTGGTCCTAGGGCAGGCTGGCCAGTAAGGCCCGTACACCATCACCATTCCCCCAAAACGCGAAGACTTGTCCAAGCTCCATCGCTCGTACGAAGCCTGTTGCATTCCACGTGCGGGCATGGGGAATCCCTCAGGGTGGGAAATCTCGCAGGGGGTTAAAATTCTCCCCCCACCCACAAGCCTGTGGTATAGCGAGAACACAGAGCTTACATCGCATTTAGGAGAAAATAAAATTCATTCAGTCCTGACTGCCTGGTCCGGAACAGGAGAGAGCTGAGGTTGCTCCTGCAAGGATCACGCTGGCTGATGCAGGCTCCGTGCACAGCGGGCACAGCAGAGAAGGGATGCTGGGAGGGGAGAAGCCGAGAACATCGCCGTGGAGGGGTAAATCGTGTTTGTGGGCAGGCAACAAGCTATTTGTTGTGGGCAGATTCCCTTCGCTCTGAGATCTCAGCTGACAGTCATCGGACATGGCTGAATTCTCCATTACCCAAACAAGGCTTGGTCATATCCTCTTGTGACAGCTTAGAGTCTGTTATTAGGGTTTATTACCAGATTGACACGGGATCGCGGGCCCTGTCCTTGCTGCTCTGCCTGCAGCTAGCAGAAGCGTGATGAATGCAGAATTCAGGAACCCTTGCTGCCATTAGGAATTCTATAGGAAAAACATCATCAGAACCCACAACCCACAGCCACCATTGTCACTGTGCTAAATTAATTTTTTTTTTTAACTGAAGATTTCCATGTAACTTAGCATTGAAAGACAGACTGAGGAGAGGCTGACCGAGCCCTTCGGAGTTCCACTGTACATTTCTTTTTAATGTTACGCTGCGCAAACTTAAGGTTAAACGTCACACAGCTTGCTTTAGCCCCTGGCCAGGCAAAGGTTAGAAAAGAATTCATTTTTTGTAGATATCTTTCTCCATCTAGCGTGTATCAGTTTAGCCAAGAAGGACGTGAGCACTGCAGAGAAACTGATGCCCAGTAAAAAACCAAAAAACCGCAATGTACTCACTTGTTTTCCTAAGGACATTTTTGAGAAACTTCAGATGAACTAGAACCAGATAATGTGATACAGATCTCGGCGAACACGGTGGAGGTGAAAGCTAAACTGGATGTTTACTTTCCTTCCGCTTACGTCTGTGATTTGTAGCTAGGAACGGAGATGCAGTTCCCCATTTGTTTAATGGGAGATGATAGAATATTTCAGGATACAGAAGCCTATGTTCTGCCAATTCACAGTATAAACAGACAAAATATTTCCTGGGCTTGATTTGTAAAGAACATCTGTTCTTTAAGATGCTGTAGGTATCTTTCCCTCCTACTAATGTGATCAGGACTTAAAAAACCCCCACAAAATAAATACTCAACAGTTCGAGCAGATACTGCAGCTGCTGGGTGAGGAAGGCTTGAGTTATGAAAATGGGGAAATTGCTGCTCAACAGGAAGATGCGAGCTAAATATTTCCTCTGATGCGGGAAGTGTTGTCACGGCGATGGAGAGAAACAGAGCACCCAAGGAAATGGGTACCACGAGGAAGGGTAATTAGTGACTGGCAGATGGAAATCATTTTCCTGTGTGAGTGTTTGCTACTAACTCTTAAGGACAACTACGGAGGATCAGGACTCACCTTTAAAAAATATTCTGTGTAAGAGGAGGGAGAAAATAGGCCTAAATATCAAAATGTCGTACTTGAACATTCTTTTACCATTTTTTTTTCCTTCATCTCCTCTTAGTCATCCTTTTTGTGGCTGAAGGCTTTCGTTTGCCACCCAATGCAGTTCAGTTTTTCATCCACACCAGGTAGCCTCCGTTGTCTTTTCAGTTTTAAAACTATACAGTGTTTTTGAGACCATTTATTTAAAAATAGCATTTAAAATGAAGGTGGTTGCATTACATGTAACCCCTGAGATAGCTGTCTGGAGTGCTGCATAAATGACAGCCTCTTCTACCGACCACTTAATGTAAGTAAGATGGAAAAAAAATAGCATGCAGATGATGATGAAAGGCAAGAGCATTTTTCAAAACTCAAGGTCTTCACGCTAATAGTAAAAAATTTCTTGTCTCTGCTGGGGGGGGTGACCTTGTAAAAATCAGCTTGCATGTGTGTCTCAAAACATCAGGACTAAATTAGTTCTTCATAATGTGACTGTAGTCTGAACTAGACTGTTCATATTCCCCCGAGGGGTCAGTGTGCCTAGGATGTAACTTGTTTAGCCTAGTTTAGATGCAGTGAAACGTACTGAGACGTTTTCAGGTGTGGTGAGCTGCATATGTTGCTTTCTCCTTGCGTTCAGAAGATAGGACATGTCAGAGCAGCTCGTAGGTAAGTGGCTGTTGGAGAGATGGCTGCTAAGCTGGCTGGTTGGAAGACAAGCGAAATAAGTCCTTTTAGGTGGGAGATACAGTTTCCAAAAATGCAGATGTTGTGGTAAATGGCAGTTTGTTGAAACCAAACTGTTTTGCACAGGCTAATGAGTTTCGGCACATTTTTGAGCTACACCAACAAGTGCTCCAGTCAGCTCCCTGCCAGTTTGCCAGGGGGACTGGAAGGTGGCTTGGACTTGACGGAGTCTTTCTCTGAGGAACCCTGTGTTGTGACAAGGTGTCCCCATCACTTCGGAGTCCATCTCTGGAGCAGTCACGCTGGGCTCCTGGGCTTGGACACTGGACACCTTAGGAGATCACAGAGAGCTTTGCAGAGCAAGTCCCAGAGTTCCTGGATAAATTACAAAAGCCTCAAATTCTGTGATTATTTCATTGTTTGTTTTAAATAATATTGTTCTGTTTCTGGCAAATTTTCAGTATTTTTTCTTTTGTAGAATTGAGTATTTTAGAGCTTGGAAAATTCAAGCAGAAAAGAAATAATGGCCTTTAACCAGTTCTAGTTACAAATTTGTACGATAAATATAAATTAAACCATTATTTTTGTCATGGCCCCTCCAGTATTAGACTGGAAGAAGAAGAAGCCAAAGCTTTTCTTGGTGTTCTAGGTTAATGGCCTGTGTTTCTAACCGAGAATCTCTTTTATTTCATGCAGCCTTAGCAAACTTGGGGTTTTATGATCTCTAGCCATATTATCTCTCAAAGGAAAACACCTAAAGTGAACTTCATAGAGTCTGACAACACTGAAAAGAGGCAGAGTATACCTGTTTTGGAGACAACCAGTGCAAACTTAGACTACATATTAGGAAAAAAAAAATTCAGTGTCAGTCAGACCCTGGAACAGGGCTTAGAGAAGCTGTGGATCTTCGTCCTTGGAGGGATCCAGACGCAACTGTACAAGGCCCTGAACAACATGATCTGACTTTCAAGCTGGATCTAACTTTAAAGTTGTCCCTGCTTTGAGCAGGGGGTGAAGGAGAAAAACTCTGGAGGTCCCTTCCTACCAAATCATTCTATGATTCCATGACATTACCTGATACACATTTAACACCAAAGCTGTGTAAAACTGTAGACGATGCCTGCAGTCCAAAGAAATTATTTTAGCCGGAGCTATGGCACAGTCATCTCCGGGGTGGCCTACTGCAGCCATGCAGTCCAAATGCAATGACTAATGGTACTGAAAGAAAAGGAATACATAGAATTTCTCTGCTATGTGAGAAAATTAGCTAAACAGAGCACATCTACCCAAAATGTAACCCAGAACATAGATGCTAATATCCCTTATTTTTCATGGCACGTTTTAGGAAGACCGTGATTGCTACTAGATGGAAGGACCACAGCCTGAGTGACCTCTTGGTGAGAGCAAATCTACTCATTCCTCTGTACTAAGCTGGGATATTGGTCCAGCACTGGCACAAAAAGAAATAAATGTCTTCTGCATTGTGGAACTGGCAGTCAAAAACATTGGGAAAAAAATTAACTGATTTGTCATTCTCAAAACCACTTGAAAAATATTTTTAAATAATGAGCGTTAGGAACCAACATTTGTGGTTCTTTTTTTGTCTTGACTTCCAGTTTCTGAACCTTCAGATTGCAGTGAGGTTATATTTAGTCCATATTTTATGCTTTTCTTCACTGCCTTGAGGATTAGAATTCTGCTTTGAAAATAAAATCTCAGAGTCTAACTTAATCACTTGACTCTAGAGGCAGGAGGTCTAGGACAGAAAGGAAATATTCTAAGAAAAACATTAAAATACTGAGAGTTGACAGAACTGTGATTTAACAGTGTTTAACTGAGAAGATCTAACAGGACCATATGCCAAGGCAGTCAACAGCTCTAAAGGGAAGTCAGAGTCCAAAGGACTCTTCTCAAGGGGCTATCAAACTTAAATAAGATGAAGCTATTTTGATTCTGAGCAATACACCAGTGCTCAGAATAAATAAGGAATCCACATTCCTTATTTGGAATATTCTCCGGTATGAGAGGAAGACAGCCAAGAAATGAATACGGTTCAGCTTCGGAGATGTGTGCTCTGAGGGAAGACCAGCTCCATTTGACCTCTTCACTGAGTGCCTGAGAACAACGTGAAACCTCTTGAAGACTAAGCTACGTGGGCCAGAAGTCTGCTTGCAGTAACAGAGTGGGAAATTCAAAGCCAGTATGGCAAGATAAGAAACAGCACCAAGACGAAATGGCAGAACTTCTGTTTCTTCCACAGAGTGGTAGGAAAGCACTCATCCAAACAGATTTTTGCTCCATCGGAGAAATAAGCTCCCTAATTTGATGGAAGTAATCAGCCCCATTCATCTGAACAGCCACGTTCCACTTCTGACAAGCGTAGCCTGGATTCTCTCTCCACCAGTTGTGTAACAAATATTACTAATATACCCAGCGTAATGTGATTTTTCTATACCGATCAAACACGGCTTGTGAGCAAAGGTCCAAATCTGAACTTTCTCACTGGGCCTTGGGTGTTTGCCCAGGCCCCTTTTACTGTAGCAGTTGACAGAGAGATGTGTGGTGGCAAGTCCTGGGGAAACCGGGCTACGTGAAACCTCTGGCATTGCAAGAAGAGCACTGCAGTGTCCAGGAAGGGAAGCATGTGAATCCCCCCGCTCAAGGATTTCAATGTTTGTAAGGGTTCGATCTCCAGCGGAGGAACACGACCTTCGTGAGGCTGAGCAGCTCCGCCAATTTCCAATTATTTCAGCGGGAGCTCAACATTTTGCATAATTTTGTAAAATTGGTTTTATTGATTAACCTGAATTGCATTGGGCAAACGTAAGTCAATGGTTCACCCTCTCTGCTTCTGTTTTGCTTGGCCAGTAATGAGGTGTACAGACAAATGATTATACATGGATCTGGCTGGCTTACAACATCAATCGTTGAGACGGGAATTTACCCCTCAGATAAATATACTTCTGAATTCTCTAATACTCAGTCCTTACTCTGACCTCCATGGAAGATCTAACTTGCTGTAAAATTTAAGCCATTTGTGCTGTATACAATCCCAATATATAATCTAAATTGTCCTTTTGTGTTAAAGCCCTGTAAATTTAAAACTGTCCCCAGACACAGGCAGTTCCAGATCTGTCTGTCTTATGCAAGAGGAGGCTGTTGAAGCTTAAACTTTTTTCAACGAGCTTAGGCAAGACACTCTCACATGCAGCTGAGGCATGTGGTTGGAATACTGAAGCAACACATTCCTGAAGCACAAAATCTGTATTTCTCAGGGTGGCAAGGATTTTTTGGGAGACAACAAACGTATTTTTTATATGAAAGCAGAAATGCGTGCTACAAAAGGACTATTTATAATGCTGCTTACCTACTAGATAGCCACGTAAGAGCTATCAATGGGAGAGAGTACTGACAACAAGCTAATGAGCTCCTGCTGCTCGATAAATGTCTTATCTTTGCTTCAGCATTTCTTTGGGCAGTGGGAGGGAGACAGTGATCCTAGATAATGTTCTACTGCACTTGTTTTATTCTGTTTCTACCCATCATTTTAGCACAACATACAAAAAGGGAAGGCACAGCAGCTTCTGTGATGCCTGATATAAATAAACAATAGTTGCTCAATGTTTAATTACTAAATTATTTTCTTTTAAAGTTGGGAATAAAGGCAATCAAAGAACTGTCCTTCCAGGAAAGTAATCTGGTTTGACAATGATTTATTTTTTTGTTGCTCTGATTTATTTTCCCCTTGTTGTATTTGTAAGTAAGGTATAGCATTATGAGGTATCCTGCTAAATGGCCTCCTGTAAGATTAAAAGTAGGCAAAAAGTTGAAAGCTACTCTTTATCCAGTTGCTGAAGCTGCCTATTTGTGAAGAGAAATGCTGGGAGAAGGCATAGATTTTTTGCAGAACATATCTCTAAAATAAGGCAACAGTATTAAAGTAATAAGAATTTATGGTTCAGGCTAGGCCTGAATTAAAATAAAAATCTCTTCCAAAATTCAGGACTTTCCAGAAAAATCATTCTTTCCACATTTTAATTCCAGACTCGTGTATTCCTCAGCTTCATCAGTTACCATCCTTATAAGGTCTCCGCTAATAGCATTAAACTATCCCTTGTGTCACTGATATTCTTTCACTACCTTGCTAACCCAGTAGTGCGGCAACCGGCAGCGCTCCGTTAGCTACGCCCCTGCGAAGTCTCACTCTTACCTGTTTTGTTTTCTGGTTTTTATTTGAACCATATGTGTTTAATCTTAGATTTGCTCATAAAAAGGATAAGTCTCAAAGAATAGGCACGGGGAAGGCTTCTGAGACATGCAGTGAACACATCCAGAATCCTTAAGCGGTGTACCAGTGGATTACGTCAACTCGAAGATAGATTTTGCTCCCTCTGGCTCATCAAATAATCTGATTAGCTGGCACTGATTATGCTCGGTAAGATGTACTGTGTTCTGTAAACCGAGCACAGAACATCCCCTCTCTGTTGCCTCGTACGCTCCTGGATAGCCTTCTTTTACAATAAATTCCCTTTGCGCTTCCGCCGACCACTAATGACTGCTAACTGTGGCTCGGATTTGGGGCATATTAATGCCACCTGGTAATACTGGCTTGCTACGTAGGAAAAGTGGTGTGCTCACCTAAAGCAGAGAAATGCATGAGCTCTTGCCTTTCAGCTTCACAGCCAAGCCTACGGGCACCGCGTTTAGCATCTGTGACTTTCATATGATGTTTGGGGAGGGGTGATGCCATCGGTGGGGCTCACAAAAGCCAGTACTCAGGGGAGGGAGCTACCTAACCCAGGCATCAAAACCTGTGGTTGTATAATGTGGTATTTTTATCTAGCCTCAGTTAGCAGTGTTGGTGGAGTCAGCATTACGCTTACCCCCAAATCCTGTCAACACTTCTCTTCCAGCCGGCAGGAGCATTTTGGGGGGGTCCCGGTGTTTGGTAGTAGTTCGATTTGTCATTGCTGAGGATAAGAGAGATGCAGGCCATTGCACAGAGGAATCCAGCCTCTTTTGGCCTGACATTTCTACACAGCAATTAGTTTATGGATTTTAGTCCATTTTTCTCATGGATTTTTGTCTCAAGTCCTCACAAATGTCTTACATGCCCCTAAAGGGACGCAGGCTGATGCCTCCTTTTATAGTTGCATTGTTACTTGTCATCGTCCTCCCTCATGACTCTCTTTAGGAGTGCATTCAAAGAGCTCTTTGCATTTCCTGGTTTTATTTTTCTTCTCCCTTTGTTTTTAATCCTCTGTTTCACATTTTCCTTAATTCTCTCCTCCTCGTTCTCCTCTTTGTCCTCCCCGCTGCATTCTTTTGCCGTGACAAACCTGCTGATGCATGCTTAGAGCAGCGGCAGCAGCCACGCTGTGCTCACCATCTGGGACGGGCAGATCCTGCAGCCTCCCGGAGTCTCCAGGACCATGCTGAATGTGCTCGCTGGACTACAGCCACCCCATTGCCTCCCAGTTTCCCATTTTTCTCTGTGTTTGTTGCTTTTCTGTTGGCCATCCAGCACAGAGTCCTTCACCTGCTGAGCATCTGCCCAACCGAGGAAAGTTTCTAAGATTCCCTGATCATGTGGCTCAAACCCTTCAGCCGGAAAGCCCTATCCCAATGGATTTACTCCTTCACTGCCTTCCTCTGCTCCCTGTGGAGCCAGAGAGAAAGCAAGAAAAATACAGTGCACGTTGAAGCTTTCAATACAAGTGCTCCCCACTTTTAACCTTTTTCTTTTTGCTATTGAAATACATTTCAAAGTGACTGAGGAGATAACAACTCAGTGTGTGCTTTCGTCATATTTCTGCAGTTTTTCCTAGCTGTATTTGTTTACTCTCCACCTTTCCTAGCTGTTTTGTCCCTGAAACAATCACGCACAGCCCCACCACCTCTGCTGGGCGTACCCCACCTGGAGAGGTGCGAGGTGTCCATCGCTGGCCCCATGGAGAGCCACGGTGCTTTTGCAGTAGGGCAGCCCCGTAGCTGAAGAAGAGGAGGAACATGTGGGTGAAGGATTGTGAATCCTGTGCAATGTGAGCTGCTCCTCCCCCCGACTACCCTCCGGGAGATGGTCGCTATCTCTTCCCCGGGGTATAGACAGCGAGGCAGAAAGCACCACTTTCCTCTTCGGTTGCTCTTTCCCTGCCCCTTGTGCTGACGTGTTTGGGGGCTCAGGGCATGGGATAAACTCTCACTTTGTTTTGTAATAAAAAAGACCAAGAGGAGAAGGGCTTGATCCACGTATATGACATCCCTTCTTAGTGCAAAGCCCCTTGGGGAAGTCAGAAGAAATCTTGCGACTCTGAAAATATTTTCTGAAGGATTTTTTTTTTTTTTTTTTTGAGAAACGGCTAAAAACTGAGCCAACAGAATGAGTAGAATTAACAAAAGCTGTTTCCCACTGGATGCAGCCATGAGGCCAGGCCAGGGCTAGTGTGAGGGCTGTAACTCTCCCATCACGACTGGGAGCGTGCAGTAATCACCGGGAAGGACGCTGCCTTCCTCCCCTGCCCAGAAGTCAGCTGCAAATATTTGAAGCTCGCTTACAGGTCTCAGGGTGGCAGCCTGCAGCAACACCCAACAGCTGTGGCAGGGAAGAACAGATTTGGTCGGGGCATTATGCCTTCTCTGACTTCACCCTCCTCTGGATAGGGAGGATAGTGATCTAGCTGTAGTTGAATATTTTTGTGTTCCAAACTAAAATGGGAAAAAGAGCCGCGAGTATGAGATTTACTGGGTGTGAAGGCTGAGGCTGACTCAGAGAGAGGATGGAAAAACAGTAACAAATCAGTCAACCGTTTAAAATATCCTGTTCTCAACAGCTTCAAAAACTGTGCTTCCTTTGGATTTTTGTGCCTTTCTATTCCTCGCCCTTTATCTAAGTGTATCAGTTCAGTTGCAAGTCTTCCTTGATGACAAAAAGCCGGAAAACACCGAATAAAGCAATGGCCAGAGCAGGATTCGAGGAGCCAGCATGAATAGGGTGTTCTGCATATTCCAAGTTCAGCTAGTGAGAAATAACCATCTGGTGAGCACGTAGATCTCTGCTCCTGGATAAGCCGAGTATGAATTGCCTAATGGGAGCCGGCGCTCTGCCTGAGAGCGAGCAGTTACCAGGGTAAAGAGAATGACATAAGAGCGAGGTCTGCACTTCTACATCGCTAACTAGATGTAATCTTTGCACTCAGGCTGAGGCAATTCTGCTGCACCGCAAAACCACTCCACGCCAGCGTAAAATAATTTGGTGTTCGTCTTCTTGCTTACCTGAAGCACAATTTTGCTTCACTGAATCCCCCAGCTATTGCACGCAACATCTAGAAATACGCTTCTGTGAACCGTTTCGACGCTTTCTTTCTAATTATAGCTTTTGGGATCGTTCGCTCGGTTATAAGCAGGATGAATCAGAACAGAAACGTCAGGGAGGGCTGAGGGAGGAAACATTTTACTAACGGTGAGCATCAGGACGGAAGAAATAGGATGGGTCTTGTAAGGCAGCGTGGTGCAAAGCGCTCTTGTTTAATAGAAGATAGCGGCAATTTGCAATTCTGGGTTATTCTGAAAAAAATCCTCAATTTATAAATTCTTTGCCGAAAAGGAAGGGAACTTCCCAGCCATCTGCCTCGCTGGCTGCCAGCAAGGCTCGCACCTCCGAGACACAAAGGGCTCCTGCTCCAGGCAGTCTGTGCTGCTGGCTGCGGCACAAGCGCCGGCGGTGCGGCTCCCGGCTGACGAGGGGGAAGGAACCCGGTGGGTTGCGGAGCTGGGTTCCACCGATAGTCCTGCGAAATGGCACGACTCGGGCGCGCCCTTCGGAATTCATCAAATCTGTGAGTTCTGACAAGGAAATTTACTATCAGTTCTTTCCCGAGCAGCTCTTTCTTGTTCTAGAGGAACTGGAAGGAAAGGAAGGAGATCGGAGGGAACTGGAAGGAAAGGAAGGAGATCGGAGAGATCTAGGGTGGCCGAGGAAGGTGGGGAGAAAGCCGCGGGCGTTAGAGGAACAGGGGTTTAGGATGTTTGCGAAGTGGAGAAAAAAAGAAAGCTGGAAGACATACGTGTGCAAATTATCTTTTCAGATGCGAACGAAGGCGCATAGTTTTGCTCTGGGCTCGTTCTGAGTTACAGAGGGCAGTCGCACACCCGGTTAGTGAAGGCTCATAATCTCCAAGGCATGAGTGAATTCAGCTCCGCAAAGCAAAGTTCCCAAAATAACATATTAAGCTGTCAAACGACTATGGCTGTTCCAAATTCCTTACCAAGGAGTTAAAATTTGTCCTTAAACTGGTGGAATAAAATTAAAATTTGGGGTGGAAGACAGGAAATTAGTACCTGCAGACAACTTCCGCTACTTCCAACAAAAATAGAATTATCTTTCTGACTTTTAAAAAAGATGATCAAATACCAAATCTATTGAGAACTGGGTTATCAAGTCATGTAGATTTTGATTTCCCTCCAAATTAGAAGTCTGAAAGCTATTACTGGATAAATATATACATGTAAATATCAATGTTCTAAACCGCTGAAAGGTCATTCCTGTTGTATTTTATTGTTTAGGTCTAGAACAGATGGCAAACTCCTGCAAGGTAAACGTGGCGGGAGAGGCCAGCACCTTTTTGAGACAAAGCCAAAGACATGGCTTTAGGAATAATATTGCCAACATTAAAAACGTCCTGTAATTTGGAGATACAGTCAGGATTCGCTTTCGAAACTAACAGCTCTGGTAACTATTTTCAATTTCAATTTCACCACGTGCGTTTGCCTTCGAATACCACACAGGTACCTGTTTCGTTACTTGGAACATTTCTGTTCTGCAGAACAGCCATGCAGCTATGAAAATCACTTGGCTCTAGAATTCTTTTGAATATCTTTTTTTGTCAGTCTCAGCATTATTTTTTCTTACCTGTGCAACAAAACTCTGTGCAGAGATACGAGTCTAGCTTCATTAAAGCTCTTTTCTGTGTTGTGGAAGTACATTACATGTTCCTGAGGTGCTACAGTGCACTGCGTCGTGTTGAAAATGTTTCCACCACCACCAAATGGTTTTCTGACAGGTTTAGGAAATATTCCGGAAGAATTTGAAGTGATCTTTCCCCTCAGATTACATAGTCCTTTTATTTTCATACCTTTTTATGCAGTCTCATCTATAACAATTATTTCTGGAAAACTCCCATTGTCGTACAGTTGAGGCAGCATTCAGGATTCACCCCCCCCGCTCGTTGTTCGCTTACGTGACAGCTCTTCCATCATCTTGCCTAGATGCCAAGCACAAGGGATTCATTTTCTGACGTATTTCTAAGCACAGAGAGAGCACGATTCTTTAAGAAAAGGAAGATTTCTTTTACATGGCTTATCCGAGTTCATCTGGATCTTACGTGTGGGTGTGTGAAAGAAAATACAGTTGTCCCCATCTTTTCTATAGCTAAATATACGTAATTGTTGGGATGTTTCCCAAATCGCAGACTGGGGCCCAACTTGTTCCGTTGCCCAGAAAGAGGATTTAGTAAATAACTAGTCTGGGAGAGACAAATCACATTATATTTACCTCCCCCCCCCACCCAC
>VZTL01051274.1:14723-35044 GCA_013400535.1 Scopus umbretta | reverse complement strand
AAATCTCTGCATCTTAATTTTAAGTAGTAAACCAAATGTAGAAGTTCCTGAAGTAGCACCTGCTAAGTGAGGGTGCAGAGTTCAGCCATAATCTGAACAGGGTTAGCCATGTTTCCCAACCATGCCTGGACGTTTTTAACCTTTTGTAGAAATGGATATCCTTGTAACCAAATCCTGTTGTTCTGCGTAGTCGTCAAAAGGTGGAAAAATTACAAAACCAGTCTACAGAACAATGTAATGCATCTAATACTGTAGAAAATGCCATTACTGGATAAATAAAATTACTCTTTGCTATGGCAAGATATGCTAGTAGAATCAGCAGCTGCAGCTTGGGAGTATTTGTAAACAGTGTAGGGCTTGCAACAGTACAAGATGCTCTGTCAGATGTTAAAAATAACACCAAAATATGTATCTCCAAGAAACTGCATGTGTAATACTGACCTTGAAAGTAATAATGTTGTATTAATACAGATACTGTGTTGTAAATGTTTACAGGCTTTCTGAAAGTATTTTTGTAGTTGACTGCTTCAAAAAATTCAAATACCAATTTTGTTTTGTATTTTAGTGCTTTCCTAAGGAAATTCTGGATAATTCTCCCAATGCTGTTAAAGAACAGAGACATGTGAGAGCAGGGTTTTCTTCAGTTATTGACCTTGTGAGTTAACTTTTGTGCTGTAACTTCCCAGAAGCAGATATCTTATGCCCTAGCATACAAGCAGGTTAAACACTTGAAATACGCAACTATTTTTAGAGTAAAACACTTCATTCGAAACTCTGGAGCTACTGGTATGTCTCGTACTGTTCCTTAATGTTTCATGAAGTCACTTCATGGTTGTTACAATCGAAAAACTAATTTGTGGAGCTGCTTTACTTAATATACTTGCTCAGGTGTAAATGTTTTTATGGGTATCGTGGGTCTGGTTTCTCTGAGCTAATACACATTCTAGTTTATTTTTGTGTTGCATGAATAGTTGGACAAGCATTTTTCCTTTTGAAAATAGTTAGATGCCTCAATATTTCCTGATACCTTCAGCTCCTTCCATGCTAGCAGACGCGCAGTGCTTTTTCCTTTTGAAATGAAGCAATTGAAATTCTGTATGGTATTTCGTAAGTTATCGGATCTCCAAGATCAATTGTTGGAGGTCGTTCCTGTGTCTTACAAGAGTCTATCTTGCACTCTGATAGCAATTGCATTAAATATTAGGGTTTTTTTACCCCCTCTGCTTTTGAAAAGTGAATTTTTTTTGACTCTTCAAATGTTACTTAAAATATTTCACACGTTCAGATTTAATCTGTATGGTGATGGTTGTGTTTATATTTAAGAATATTAGTTTTGCAAGTATTTAATGTTGCTTGTGACTACGATTGTACATGCAACTCAAAACTATGTTCGTAGGAATTTTCTGAGACATTAATGATTTGGTTCTTTTAAAATGAAAATAGTTGGAAGGTATCTTGAAGGGATCTTGATGAGAAAGCCAGAATGCAAATAGAGTTGTGTGCTTTTTTTTTTTTTTTTTAAACTAGTGTTCTGCTGAAAGATTTTGTGGATTCCTTTCTGTAACTTTAATGCTCACTATACTTCAACTTTTTAACTGAGGTGAAAAAACAGCAACCAAAGCTGTTCATTATCAATCCTTCATTACAGAATTTCATTTTGTATATCACAGATTTCATGTTTTTCCAACTACTCCTTGTAGCAGGAATAACTTTAGGAAGATTGAAAGCTTCATAGATTCTTTTGTGTTTGTCTCTGGACATTTTGCAGAGCATATCTACACTGGAAGGGTATACCAGTTTAACCAGTAATTTCAAAAGCAGTAAGACACATTTGTGCTGGTTTGTTGTCTTAGTGTGACAAAATTGAAACAATTTAACTGTCAACTGAACAATTTTGCCTGAGGCACATGTTCTTACCATTGAAATCAACTGAGTTATTGTGACTTGGTTACTGTTTGTCAGCCAGCTGGAGCTCTTGTGAACTTTTAGCTGAGCTGAACACTTGTCAGTCCTTAGCCAAACACAGTTATGAAATAGGACAAGTTCATATTAAATGTCAAGTAAGTTTGTGAAAATTAATGGAGTAAGAGTTGGTATGTGGTCTGTTACCATGGTCCAGCTGATAAGCGGTGGCTTGTTAGGTTTCGGTAACTTCAGACTGCGCACCTCCAAGTTTAAGCTCCATCAGTTGTGGAGGGTCCATTTGCTTTGAGTCTTATTTTATGTGGGAGAGATGTATCAGATTAAAGTTTTTGGATGTACAAAGTGTAGCTTTCCCTGACCTTAAAAATAAAGATTAGAGGAGCAGGAGTAATTATTGGCAGGCTGGTTATTTTCTTTTCTCTTAGAAGATACTATCTTTCAGAAGGTACCAAGGAAAATGCTTGATACTTTAGGACAGCTGTTTACTTGAACTCCCTCTTCTCATCTCAACTCTAGCATAAACATCTTCTTTACTAGATTTTAAATTAAATGTCAAGTTTCATTAAAAACACATATCAGACTGCTTTTTTCCCACATTTGTCTTTTTAGCTGAAACATGAAGATAGATGTGTGTCTTGTTTGGATTTAGAAAAGTACCTGTGCGTGTGCATTTGTGTGTTTTTTTGTTTTGTTGGAGACTCCCATTAATGCTCTACCAACCTCCGTAAATAAATACGCCATCAAGGCTTCTATTCCTTGCAATTCTAGGCCGTACAAAATGTGATGAGGGCAACTCTTGCATTTCTGCATGAACAGTTTCCCTGATGGAGGGTATTCTTTCTGAATCGGAAAGATTAGTGGCATTCCCCCTTTCAAACTCTGCAAGTAAATGCACTTGAATGATATATTTGTTACTAACTTGGGCTTTGCAGCAGTGGATGTATCTGTCAAATGATCCTTTCTCAAAAGGATGAGAGTTTAGGACTGACTCATTTAGTTAAAACTCATCAAAATCAAAGCAGAACATGTAGTAACTATGGGTGTTAAATAACATGGCTTGCAACAAATGCCAGTTTGAATTACAGTGGGAAATTACAAATGGCTTCTGCAAGGACACCAATGCTTTCTGCTGTACTGGCCTAGTACAAGGTTAATGTGAAGTCCAAGGTGACTCCTGTTTCTTGGAGGAGGGGGGAAAGCTAATGTATAGTTAAAGGCAATGGAGCTTAAACAGTGTCTGTGCCAAAGAGACTGCAAGAGAGGTTTGGTGGCCTGTGGGGCTTAGGGAATCCGATATGTAAGAAGAGCGGTGCTGCTGTGGGGCCTGGTGAAGCTGGTTACAGCTGGCTGTGGATTTAACTCCTAGGAATGGATGAAGATGGTCATGACTATAAAACCTTTCTAGTGCTGAGTTTGTTTGGGGCTTACATTCCGGTACTTGCTGAAGCTCCCCCTCTCCTGGCACATCGGGGCTGGGTTTTACAGTGGTGCTAGCAGAGTATGGTTGCTGCAGAGCACTGCTGGGGATTCTTGGGCTGTGTCTTTAACTCCTAAGCTTGAACTATAGCTCACAGATTGAAAGTAAACTGCATTTCTTCTCCTTTTCTTCTCTCCTCCAGTCCTCTTTGGTAAGTGCTGCCAGAGAGTATGCTGGTTTTTTCGGTTCAGGTCAGTAAGGTAGCTGCTACCATCATGGGCCAGACTTCCCCTCCTGGGGATGGTAGCTCCAAAACCAAGTAGACATGCGTTGTTCTTAGCTATGTGAAAGAAACAACTAAGAGCGTGTTTCTTAAACAAATCCAAAATATTTAGAGCGGTCTGTAATGAATCTTGTTTTGGAGTACATCCTTAAAAGGACTGTTAGTTCATTCCTAGTATTCCTACATGTGTCTGCTTAGTTTTTCCTTTGTCTTACAGGTTTTTTTTTTCCCCCCTCTTTCCTTTTCTCCTTTCAGTTTTCTGAAGTAGTGCCAAGTGTGTTACCCACACCTTCGCAAACCCTGTGGGAAAGGAGAGTCGTTCTGTCCCGATACAGGTGTGAAGTTGGCTGGGCAGTGTCCCAGGCTGCTCCGCAGCTACTGCAGAGATGGAGGTGACCTCCTGATCTGTGTCTTGCAGAGCATGTGGCTCTTCGCTGACAGCAACGGCAGTCTGAAGGGACAGACATACCATGGCTGGCGCTGCCACCCAAAGTAGTCCTAGCTGCTTGCTTCTCTCCTCCTCCTCCTGGCACGTTCGCGTGCCGACGTACGATGAAGTGCATCTGACAACTAATCTTGCTAAAAATGAAGCTCGATGAGCTTGATGAGGGGATATTTTTGTGGGGGGTGTGCTGGTGGCTTTGTTTGTTTTGGTGTTTTAGTAAACCCAGACTGGTTTCCTCATCGCATCTGTGGCACAGCTAAACCTTGCTGGGGTGGTTTATGCTGTAGTAAGGGAGGAGCGGGAAGCGTATGGGTGGGAACAAACTGCTGGAGGTGGGGAAGGGTCACGCGCCGTGCCTTGCCGGTGTCAGTTTAGGCTGGCTTGAACTGTTCGGGGAAGTGTAGCGTGAATTCGTCACTGACAGGTGATTGCCTTGGCTAAATACGGCAAACAGTGCCTGTTGGGATGGTGTGGGGAGGAGTCCTGGTGCCAGCTGTACAGCCTGGCCTCCTTCCCCTGTTCCTTTGTGATACTGAGAAGCACGACTTGGCATACTTCTCTGCTCTGCCAGGTAACAATGTTCCTTTTTAGGGCAGGAGGAAATAGCCTCAAGTTGCGCCAGGGGAAGTTTAGATTGGATATTAGGAAAAATGTCTTTACTGAAAGAGCGGTGAGGCATCAGAACAGGCTGCCCAGGGAGGTGGTGGAGTCCCCATCCCTGGAGGGGTTCAAGACACGTGTGGATGTGGCACTCCAGGACATGGTTTAGTGGGCATGGTGGTGTTGGGGTTGGCAGTTGGACTAGATGATCTCAGAGGTCTTTTCCAACCTTAATGATTCTTACAACTTTTACCTGGATAAGAAATCTTGTATTGTCATCTGTGTCCTATACATATATTCCATCATAACTACATTTGTGGGTATATATCTTTCAGACTAGGTAAAATGCTGCATGCCTTACTCATCGATAGAAAATCTTACCTCCTGAAACACACTTCTACTTTGATCTCTCGACTTCTTTTCTTAAATGCTCATTGATACTTCATGCGAACAATAATTGAACAAACAATCAAGTTAAAAACAGTTACTTCAACTTGCCTTGGGAGCACTGATGGTTAACCAATATAATTCATGATTTTCCACTGTCCAGCCTCCCTTTAGGGTGCAACCCTACTAACAACCGGTCGGCCTTTAATGCAACAAAGGGTGAGGATACCTCTGATAGATAGGAGAGGGGATAAGGACATCTTTCAACAGTTCTTCTTACGTGTGTGCTGCTTTGTCGTGTAATGAACGATATGTTAGAAACCTACATGGGCTGTATGTAGGGGTAAGAGCTGTTTGCATGGAAAAAAGAATAGACGATAGTCATGCTGCCATGCATGGGATGGTTTCAGGTTTAAGGTATATGTTTTCTTGGAAGTTACTTATTTTTAAGCTGATGGAACTTGCTGAGCTTGAAGGATTTAAAAAAAAAAAACCTAGTATACAGAAGGTTCTGTCTCAAGCTGTCGTTGCCTAGAGAGTGATCTGCTGTTGATTGTGTGCTAATACTAACAAGGGAGGTCTTGAAAATTAAGAAAGAGGTGAATGAACTGAAAGGTGCGGTTAGAGGCCAGAAAAGGTTTTTCAGACAATCTCTTTTTTTTTTTTTTTTTTTTTTTTTTTTTTTTATTAATTGATGGGTCCTATTTGCTTGCAAAGGAGTTCTTCCTCTAAGAGGTGAAATTCTTCTTGGACTGAGTATTTTTGATGCTCAGAATGCTGAAATGGAGCATTTATTGATAATCAAACTTCTTTATGGCCACCTGGTGCACTCCTGGTGAATAGTTGGAAGAGGATGAGGGCTGAGCTCCAGGGAGTGCTACAGCTTGCGTGGTCAAACCACAGCTCCTCGGCACTCTCCGTGCTGGAGGAGCAGTAAGCTTTTAAACAAGCCTCAGAATTAGGTTGTAATGTGTCAGTTGATCAGCCCCTCACTTGCTGGAAGGTCACCTTGGCACTTAAAACTGATCTCAGGATCAGTCTGTAGATGAGTAAATGGGAGCACATACATGATGTAGACCGCTTGCAATGGTATCTGTAGCAGAAGAGAAGCAGCACAGAGGTCCATGTTTCTCATCTGCTGCATGTTGCGGAGGGATCTGTCTCTACTTCTGACTTTGAAAATGTGTCATTTAATTGTTTGAGAAATTTGCCTTCCACTACCAAGCAGTTCAAGGAATAGGAAGTTGAATACAATTGCCCCACATACGAAGCACAATGACCTTCTTAGGATGAAGTGTTTCCTCTTGTAGTCTACTCAAATGTGAGAACACATTGTTTACCGTAGCATTGCTACCTCCTTGAATCAAAGCAATCTCAAATCTTTGGGTTGTTCTTTAGATATTGTATCTAAAGAGAGGCATCTTCACACTCTTCCATTGATTTATCAAAAAATGTATTCATTTTAGCAGGTATATTATTGAAATGAAGTCTGTTTGGTTTTGCTTGTTTCGTTTCAGCCTGATCCTGTTCAACCTTTTCAAAGCTTTAGAATGCCTGCCCTGTAGTATGTGCAAGACTGCATATGTGCCTTTTATACAGTGCTGCTTTTACAGTTTTTGAGGGTCAGGAGCCTACTGCAGAATCGACTACTGTAGGCTGGCTGACCCACTGCTTTTTGCTGCTCTGCAGTTGCTCACTTGTCTCTGCAGCAGTTCCATCATTTGTTTCCGCAGCAGTTCAACTGAGTTGTTGTTGAGGAACCTTTAACTAAATTGACAGCAAACGTGGCTGAAGTGAGGGTTACTATTCTCTTGTTCTGACTTGCTTTTAGTCTCTCTCAGTGCATATTTAAACCCGGCTGCTGTTGGGAACTGTTTGTGGAGCTGCTGGGTCCCTGTCCTGGCCCGCTGAGGCGGTGCTGCTGCCCAGTTCCGTCTCCCCAGCCTCTCTGCAGCCCTGGAGGAAAAGAGCAGCACTGCTTCGGTCTGTTTGAAAGCATTTGCCTGTTTCATTTGCAAGTTGTGCCAGGCGGTGCGCCCCAGAACTATCAGGAAGATAGTGAAATAAATAAAGGCTGCTGCTGTAGTATTTTCTCTGGAAACTTTTACATCCGGCTGTTCCGAAGTTATTGGGACTGCGCAGTTAGGGCAAACAGGATTTAGTTTTCTAGGTATGTTTGTCAGCTCTTGCGTATTTTCCAAGTTTACTTAACTGCCCTAAACCCTATAAATATTTACGTGTTCTAAAGAGTAAATTTAATAGCACCTTAGCTGAAGTAGTTTGGTTTTAGCAGCTAGGCTGATCATGGGCTTACTTAATACGAGCAAAGGTAGTATCTGATGTCTAATAAAGAAGATGGTTGTAACGGTTGTAGCAGGAAGAATGCAGGATCAAGATGTACGCGTAGTTGTTATTGGGTGATTAATGTTTTTTGAATTTAGTCTTTTTAAATAACCTTAATCTCTATCACCTATCTTCTCATGTGTATTGAGATTGCATATTCCTGGTCTGTGCTACCCGTAGGAGTCGGGACTGTACTAGAAGAAGAAAAAACCTTGGCTCCCGGTGCTCTGAAAGAATATTCCAATAAGAGGAAATGCCTGAATTACGAATGGGAACACAGCTGAACCTGTAAATGCAGAATGCTAACTTGCGCTTGTATTTTCTCATGACTTTGGTGCAGCACTTGGCATCCTGTCCTGTCACTTAGGATATGAGGCTATAGTCAGGTGTTTGTGCATTAAGCAAAGCACAATTTTGGCGACGGGCAAGGGGCACAGACCAGTGTCTTCAGTTGCAGTAATACCAAGCTAACATTTCTGGAGTCCGCAGCAGGAATAGCTTTTCTTTTAAGTGGATCAGAAGTAGACATCGAGGCATAAGGATCTGTTGCATTTGTGTAGCTCACGTAACTAATCGGAGCTATGCCCTCGCGAGAGGTCTAGCTCCTGGAGCGCTCGCGGGTGCTGTGTGAACAATCCTCAGGCAAATGCCGCTCTTCCTTTTGACATTTTAACAGCCTGGGGAATGCCGTGGGTGTCAGTGGGGAATGATCCAACTGGCACGGCACTGTATCGGAACACGATTCAAAGGCTGCTTGTGTAAGTAATCAGGCACTTGTGTGTTATGAAATGTAGTGAATTATAACATCAGTAAATATTTCTGTAATATTTCTTGTAAATAGTGTTTTGTTAAGCTTTATTTAAATAGACTTAATGAATTGGAGGCTCTCATTCATCTGACGGAAATCAAAGCCATTGTAGGAATGTGCCTCCTATTGTCAGGAAAGCATATTAAGACCTCATTTTGGAGTGGTGATACTGAATTCAGGAATTGCAGGCAGTTCTTATGAATGTTGCATGTAGGCAAGTTTACCCCATAGTTTTGGGGCAAGATTTGTGTTTTCTGGTTCAGATTGCCAGAAATCTGCCTGTTATTACTAAATTTTTGCTCAGCGTTCACTGCAGCATTGGCTTATATTGAGTGGCACTGTAAACAGGCTGGCACCTGATGAGCTGTCAGGAATTTTCCCTGTTCTTTTGAAGCGGCTAAAATGGAGTAGATATTTGGTGGAACGAGTAAAGAGAAATTTGGACTCTTCTTGCTGTGGCTAAGAGGGGCCAGGGAGGTTTGTAACGACCGTAGCGTATAGGCCCTGCAGTAGTGATGCGCTGGGTGCTTGGGTCACCGTATTTCAGTGCAGGTTAGTACCAGGCATTACAGTATGCAGCAGGCTTGCGGGAGGAAGCTTCTTACAAGGAAATGAACTTGTAAGGGGCTCTGTGCAAAAAGTGATGCAGAACGAGCTCTGTATGGTTTGATTTTTTGTGTGTCATGTTTATCTATTGAGACTTGGTTACAAAACGGTTAGTGCATCCAGAAGTGAGTTTGCCTGGACTTGATCTAAAAACTTCCTGACACTTCCTCCCCGCCTCCCAGATAGTCACTTGGCTGTTTGGATTAAGGAATAGAGGGTGACCAGATAGGATGCATGCACGTGGTCACATCACCATCCCTCCATGAGCTGTAACTGTGCTAGTTTGATGTGTCATTTAGCACACCATCGCTCTTCTTCGCTTCTAGATCAAGTATTGCCAACCCTATACCTACAACACATTTGCAGTCTCAATTTTTTTAAAGAAGGCCTAGAAAGCATATAGTTTGCCTGGTTTTGGTGTACGTATTGATCTTTAGCTTCAACTTCCTCTGTGAGGCTTAGAAATGTACTTTTCAAATGACAGCTTATATAACCATTTTAGTAATTAATTCTAGGACATGGGGCTTTTAGGAATGTCAAATATTTCAAGACGTGGGAATAAACTGCAAGAACTGGCAGTGCTGCGTACAGCACATGTCACTGATTTGGAGCCTTACTGCAGCCTGTAGTAGTTAGCGCTTGAAGGCGTTGCCAGACCTTGCGTGACCGCCTCTCAGCATCAGTCTTATCCTCAGTTGCTGCCGAGGTTTGGTTAAGAGCAGGATGGTCATAAGTCACTGGGGGTGCGGGCTTAAAAGAATAATGACAAATATGAATTGACCCGGTACTGACTTAAGGCTACAGTGGTATGTACTCGACAGGCTGGCCGACTGAAAGTGTTATAATGATTTGGGTCTGATTGTCATTGAAAAACCACTTTGGGGATGTTCGATTGTTTGAATTTTGAAATTAGTCTAGGATATTTGGATTGTTAGGGCGGCTACCTGCCAGTCTTGGGTGGTCTTTGGTATGCTTGTCATTGGGTGGTGTTGGTGGAAGGTGCAGACGCAGTAACTCGGATCTTTCCCCTGTCAATAGAAGTGGTTAAAAAATAAAAGGGTGTGAAGTGGCTACTGGTCTTTAACAAGATGTCTTCCCTAAATTACTACAATAAAAAAATGAAAGGTGTCATAAGGAAGAAGAGAATTTGCTCTTCCATCAAGATTCTTCTTTCCCTGTGGATTCTTGGGTGTTTGTGAACAGGTGATCTTGTGCCAAAGCTGTAGGGTGACTCATTTTGAGGGCAGGCCATGAGAAGTTGTCTGACTTTGATATCTATGTATGCATACATATCTACATAACAAACAAACAAACCAAATAACAAATAAAAAAAACCCCAAACCAAACCCAAAAAACAACCACAACAAACAAAAGTCAGTTTGCTGCATTTGGTTGGAATGATATATCACAAGCAGCCTTGGTATTGCCTTATCAGTGGCATAAATGTGTTTGCATGGAAATAAAATGCTACACTTGGCATTCTCATTAGGGATACAGCATATATTGACAAAACCGTACCTTTTGCTTCAGTGTGTTTTAGTTCCACCCAGAAGTGGAAGTGTTGCAGCAGGAGCACAGTTATGTTGTTCGCACATCCCATATTGTGCATTCCTTTGATGCACGTTTTGGAGAACATCTTGAAAACCAGTGAATTTTCCATGTTCGCTTCCCTTCAGTGAAGTAGCTTTGCTCTATCAGTAGCAGCTCCTTTCTTGAAAACAGAATATTTTTTTCATCAGCAAAGTTCTAACTCTTATGGACCAAGAACTAAAATTGGACGGACATAACTCTTCTCTAACTAGTTCTTTAATTTATCTGGGGTGAATACACAGCATTAATGCTGGAGTGGAATGGGAATGTCTTCCTGTACCAGAAACATGCGTAAGAAATTGTCATTCTGTATTGTTTTCATTCTGCCCTGGCCTGTGAGGACTTCTGAGTCCTTGATGAATGGGGAGATGTTATATGACTGAAATTTGCAGTTGAGTTTTTGTATTCTGGAACTTTTCTGCTTTAGATTACCATTGAAATGAATAATCTACTTTTATCTGTAGAGGCTTACTAAGCAGAGCGGATAACTTTGTAAAATGTCTTGCACTGGTAATCCATTTCGCCCCCTACGTTTCTTCTGAAAGCTTTATAATCTCAGTATTGAAAATCCTAGACTTTCTGGCCAAGCTAAGAATGCTTTCCTAAATCCTGGATTAACCAGCAACCGAGCAGTTAGGGCACTTCTCTGGTAGCAGGTAGTTTAATTTGTAATTTGTTGTGTGGGGTTTTTTTTGTTTGTTTGGTGGGGTTTTTTGGTTGCTTGGGGATTTTTTGGGTGGTATTTTTTCAGGGGGGAAGGGTTTGTGTGTGTGTTTTGGTTTGTTGTTCGTTTGGTGTTTTATTTGGGTTTGTGGTGTGTTGTTTGGTTTTGGGGTGGTGTGTTGTTTTTTTTTTCCCTTCTTTTTCTTCCCCTGTTGTTTGAATGTTAGTCCTGAATGGGAGTGAGTGCCCTGATTGAGACTTACCTCTTTCCCTTCTGATCAATTTTTAAGTCTTGGTAAGCAAATTGAGAGAAGGATAGACTTGAGTCTCAATTTCCAGTGTCATGGCCTCTGCTCAACTGCTTACTTTCGGGAGTTGGGAAGGAGGTTTAGCTACAGAAAATAGGAGAGAGGGTTTTCTCGTTTTTGTGACTTGCTCTCTTCTGTTCTCAAGCTGCTGCAAATACGGCTGCTTCTCAGTAGTGAATTTAAAAGTATTCTAGTTACTTCTCTGTTAAAGATGGCTTTAAGACCACTTTTCTGTTTCCTGATTTCAGCATTATACTGTTCTCCTGTGAAGCATATAGCTAAAATAGTATATTGATATTTGAAGGAATTTTGACGTTTAGGAAGTCTTATATTGGAACTGATGCTGTTGACAGCACCACATCTTGTTGACAGTGTATTGTAGTCATTGCAGCTGAGGAACGTGTTTGGCATGAATGGTTTTGATGCAAAGCATGGTACGAAAGTTAGATTCCCAGGGACTCTAGAAGACATTGCGGGGGTGGGTGTGTGTCCCCTTGTTTTAGAAAGTACACACAGTGTGTATGTAATTTCTTTTTAATTCCATTTTAATAGAGTACCCTGAATGATAACTGTGTAAATTCAATTAATAGCAGAGATGGTGAGCTGAAGAGAAACTTTGTGCTCTGTACCCTCTTCCTTAAACCATATTTGAAAAAACCCCAAACTTTTATTCCAAAAACATTTAATAGATCTATTTCTTAGATCCAGTAGTTTGTTTTTAAGATAAGTTGCAAGGGAAGATACAATATTCAAACTAATCTCTGTACTATGAATGAATTACTTTTCCCTCAGTACCGCTGATCAAATGAAATCCTAGTGAGTACGTTATGCTAGGTATTTCATCAAGCAGTCTTCGGTGCCACTTCATAGCTGGCTTTTGATCTGCCATATCTTCCAGCTAGTTTGGATAGTGGAAATGGTCTGAGAGGTAAGTGTAAATATTTTGTAGTCTCCTGTTTTAAAAGGAGAAATAAAAAATTTGCAAGTTTCTTGGTATGCAGTTGCTTTTCATGTGTTAGGTCTCACAGAATGGATAGAGGTAAAGTGTGTTAAATGAGGTGGTTTGATCCAGAGTGGCTCATTCACTAGCTAAAATGAATAATATTTTTTTTTCTTCAGGAGTTGTAGAAGGTGATTTAGCTGCTGTTGAAGCTTACAAGTCATCAGGAGGAGATATTGCCCGCCAGCTTACTGCAGATGAAGTACGCCTGCTAAATCGCCCTTCGGCTTTTGACGTTGGGTACACACTTGTACATCTGGCGATACGCTTTCAGAGACAAGATATGCTAGCAATTTTGCTTACGGAGGTGAGTTACTTTGGCCCTTGTGTAGATTGAATAGGAACCTTATGTAACTGTACTGTTGTTTGCAACCAGTGACGTGTAACTTTATTTGCTAGAAGGTAGAGGCTAATAGTATTAGAATACACAAATTGCTGCTTTGTGCCTTTGTTGATGTTTCTACTTAAGAAGAGAGTTTACTTTAAGACTACGTATGTGGTGGTCTTGAGGACGTTCAGTTTTCTCCTTAATGAGCAGTCTTGGCACACGTTCTGACTTTACTGGCAGTGGAAGTGAGCTATTGTGAGGCTTCCTGTGCTTTGGGTGGGGGAGAGGAAATGCCCGGAAAGCAAAACACTGAGATCAATGACAACGTAGTTTTTTTTTCTGAGTTTTGTTAATGAACAAGTCTACCTGATCTTTCTCCCCTGTTTTTTTGGAGGAGCTTCTCTTCCAGAGAAAGACAAACTTCTTGCTTTGCAAAATTGCTGCATTTTTTCCACTCTTTGCCCGTTTTATAGACTGGTTGGTTCCTCTCTGTCGTCTCCTTGCTCTCGCATGTTCCATTTCCTTGTATACTTTTGTACAGTCCACCTCACTTCTGGTGGTCTCTGCCCTCCTCCTAGGCACACAAGTAATTCTGTTATCTGTCTTTTTTGTTTGTCTGTTTTCTTCATCTCAGACTTCTGGTTCCTCACCTGATCAGAGCCAAATTTTTATTCTGCCTCCTTCCCCCCGTTTGATGCTTAATGCAATTCTGAAAGCGTGTGTTCCTGAGAAAAGTAGTATGCCTGAGAAAAAAAGTGCATAAGGATGATGGAATGCATAGGGTTGAGTGATTAAAAAGAGTAGATGAACCAAGACAAATGTAGCTAAAGCCTTGAGAAGAGTATATATTTATAAATGGCTCATGTCAGTAGTTTTGCGCTGCTTACGTAGCTATCTGGGTAGATGGAGTCACACGTTTAAAAACAAGTGAATTTGCTGAAATACTGTCTTACAGGTTTTTCTGTTTTGGTTTCGATTCAATTTCTAGGAATACTTTCTCAACATACCATTTGTGAAAATGCTTAGTAGTGTTTGAGCCACAGTGGTGCTTTCCTTTGCTAGGATATTAACTAGTGAAAATGTGTGTCTTAAAGTTTTATTTATTTTTTTTAAAATATATCCAGTGTCATCCCTGTGTCATTGAATGAGTTCCTGCTGCCAGCGATGATTAGAATCTGGAGAAATTTAAGTATCTTAGCTTAATAGTTTTTGGGGAGATTCTTTGTAGGAAACTGTCTTGTGCTGTGGTAGTGAAGTTCTTTTGTTAAATGTAGACTGGGCTCATGCATAACATTTGAGGTATATTTGCTGTTGTTATCTAGCTCTTACTTTTTTTTTTCTTTTCCTGCTGAAATTGTTCACCTGTTGATTCACTTCTTTGATTTAAATAGGTTTTTAACTAGCTTTATGTTATCAGCTACATGACAAATGAGACATTCATTCATTCAACATTTAATCTTTCAGGGCACCAATGTTTATACTTCTGTTGCATTACTTGCTAAAAAATACTGTCTGCTGCTGGTTATCACTCCTAAGTCGTCATATTTAACTAGAAAGAATACTGAGTGCAGTAACTGTGTTACGTTACAGGTATCGCAACATGCAGCAAAGTGCATTCCTGCCATGGTGTGTCCAGAGGTCACAGAACAAATTCGTCGTGAAATTGCTGCATCTCTTCATCAACGAAAGGGAGACTTTGCTTGCTATTTTCTGACTGACCTTGTAACGTTTACGTTACCTGCAGGTAGTTACAAAATTCTTCTTACTGATGAAAGATTCTTGTTTTTTTGTTTCGTTTTGTTGATAATTGCTTGTTTTGGATGTGTACTTTGACTTTCTGGTGGTGGTGTGTGTGTATAGGTTTTATTTATTAAGTTTTAATAGCTTAGGTCAGATCTAGTAGTTGAATTTGCTTATTAATATTCAGGCTTTGCACACTTCAACCCATATGTTGTTCTTGTGAAGTGAACATCTGTTGTGCTCTTTAGACACGGGGAAATTGAAGAAAAGTGGGGTATTCTAAGGAAAGGCTGTGTTTAAAGTTCAGATTGGAGCCCAGATGTAGCCACATAGCTATGTTAGTCCTTTCCGTCAAGGCCCAGAGCTATTCTTTTTATTTGTACCTGGTTATAGCAATAGCACTTTTTGAATACTTTTGAGGTACTCCACGATCAAAAGAATGTTTGTCTATTAACAAAAAGCTGTTAGAAGACTTCTAATCTTCAATAGCTGTTTCCTTTAATGGAAGTGCTACCAGAGGTAAGAAAGTGTGTAGATGGAAACTGTACTGGAAATCAGCAGATCCATTTGTCTTTTTTTTTATAAAGCAGTAACATTCTAAGAATTGTATTTGGAACCTCTTTGGTTGAGTGTTATGTCATCTTCTCTTCAGAAAGTCTGGGTAATGTTTACCACTTGTCTACACCTATCTGTTTGAGGTGCTGTGTTCAGTCTTATTCTGTGGGTCACGTATGAGAGGCAGATGGTGTGGGTGTACGAAGTGCCTAGAGACTAACACTTGATTGCTGTTTGGGGGAGAGAAGGGAAAGAGGGGTAAGAGAATGATTTTGTAACACACATGAGAAATGTTGCTCTCACCAGAACTGAGGAACTTGTTCAGTATTTTCAGGAGACGCATCTTAAACCACTGTGCGGCTTTTTGACACATGTAATAGCCATTAAATAATTAAGGAATAAGAATGTTGAAAAGCTTCTGTACATCAGGACTATCAATGTATTTCCACTTCCATCACACTCAGTCAACTGAACATCGTTTGTACTCAACAGTTAGCCGTTGGTCTCAAGACAGCATTTCCAAGGATAGTGGTATAAATCACACAATCCTATTCAGATATTACCTATACGCTGTAGTTTAGGAACCAGTTTCCACTCAATCTTTCAAATAAATGGATAGGGTCCTCCTGAAGAGCCAATGCACAGACATTAGAGTGCAAAACTTTTAAATTGATTGCTGGCCACCGTAAACCAGTTCTAGTTTAAAAAGAACAATTATACAGGGGGGGGAAGAAAAAAAAAAAGGACCACCCAAAACCACCTGGCCTGCACCAAACAATAGAATGCTTCAGTAGAAACTCATGTGCCTAAATGTGGACTTCACTTTTAGAAGCCCTAGGGTATTGGACATCTGAGCAGGACTGGCAGATCCGACACTGGACTTAAGAGGTATCTTCTTGCCCTTGAAATACCACTTGGAGCCCAGTCATTATCCCCTAGACTGCCTGGAGGGGTACTGGATGTTTCTGTTTAACTCTCCAATTTACTCCCTTATTTAAGTTTCACAATTGTGCTGAAGCTAGCAAAGTTTCTCTAGTTGCTGATCTGCCTGGCAACCCGCTACTACTTGCCCTGTAGTGAAATGCAGGCCATGAGGAAATCTTCAAGGTGTAGCAAATGTTTGAGTTTTAGGAACGTGTGTTAATTGTTTTATGTGATACAGGAGTCACAGGAGTTTTGCCTATTACACAATTTTCTCTCCCTCCCTCCTCTCCCCCCTTCCCTTTTTTTTTTTAAAAAAAAAAAAACAAAAAAAACCCAAAAAAATAAGGGTAGATCCACACTTGCAGATCCTGTCTGTAAAGCTCTTGGAACAGTTGTCAGTAGTGGCATTTTCCGTGTCATAGCTCAATAGTTTTCCCATTTCTTGTTTTCTAACCTTCAAAGTGTGGCCTGCAGACCATTGGGTTTCTCTGAACTATTTTGTTGAAGTCTGCATGAAATGACTAAGAAAATGAGTGTTCTGCACAAGAACAGCTCTCTCTGCAAACTGTATCTGTCCCTTGGGAGAGACCGGGGAGGTGAAGTCATTCAGATGAGTGGAAAACTACTGCTTCGGATTGAAGCTGTCCTAAATATAGTAGGGTTGAAAATACTCTTCCTGCCCCCACCTCAAAGTGGTTCTCTACTTCGCTTTCTCCCTCAGAGAAATCCATTCTTACCCTAGGTGTGATGTGATGGTCCTTTCTGCATAAAAGGTGTGACAGTCAGTCTGAGATACCTATCCACTTCAGTGTGCTCTAGGAAGCCTATGGTCTCAAATGATAGGTCTGAAAATAATAGCAGGTTTTCAGAGGAGGCATTAGGGATGATAGGGCAAAAGCTGATGCATAAGTTCTCCTGAGCATCAGCTGGTAACATGTCTCTCTTACAGTTAACATTAAGTGACTTTTGTATCCGTTCTCTATTTTTCCAGATATTGAAGACTTACCACCCACAGTCCAAGAAAAGTTATTTGATGAAGTACTTGATAGAGATGTTCAGAAAGGTAAATGAATGATAGAATTATAGAATGGTTTGGGTTGGAAGGGACCTCTAAAGATCATCCAGTCCAACCCCTCCCTGCCGTGAGCAGGGACATCTCCAAGTAGACCAGGTTGCTCAGAGCCCCGTCCAACCTGGCCTTGAGTGTTTCCAGGGATGGGGCATCTACCACCTCTCTGGGCAACCTGTGCCAGTGGTTCACTGCCCTCATCGTGAAGATGTCTTCCTTATATCTAGTCTGAATTTACCCTCTTTTAGTTTAAAACCATTACCCCTTGTCCTGTCACAGCAGGCCCTGCTAAAAAGTCTGTCCCTCAGTGCTCTGAGAACAGCTAGAATCTCTCCTTGCTTTTCATTAGAGAATGTTTCTGTTATTTAAAAAAAGTGTATGTGTGTATATATGTGGCGTTGTTGCCTGAATTTGTTTTACATATAGATTTGATGCTTTCAAGTTAGTATTCACCCTGGAAGTATTTTAACATGTACAGTCTATTTATGAGGCAGAGAGAGAATGGAGTCTGTAGAAATTATGTTTGTAATGTATCTTTGAATTTTAAAGATTTTTAAAGCTTTACGGTTTTAAGTCACAAGCTATTTAAAGAAAACTGAACAAATCTTTCCACTTCAGTAATGATCCTCAAACAAATTATGTGATGCTTTGTTTAAGGCTATGGTTTTCTTGGCTTTTTTTTTTTTTTCCTCCTTTTCTTGACAGTATTTTGCCCAAGGAATGCCTTTAGCCATTGTAGTTCACCTATTTTTGTAGTATGAAGGAAAACTTAGTTCTATTCATGTAAATGGGTAAATCGTTGAGATTATGCCATTACTGTGCTGTTCGGGTTCTCTGAGACTTCAAATGAATATGGGCTTTAAAGGAGGTTATTGTCATGTTGCAGAGCTCGAAGAGGAATCTCCCATTATTAACTGGTCACTGGAACTGGGTACGCGCTTGGACAGCAGATTATACGCACTTTGGAATCGGACTGCAGGGGACTGCCTGCTTGATTCAGTACTACAAGCCACCTGGGGCATTTACGACAAGGATTCAGTGCTGCGGAAGGCTCTTCACGACAGTTTACATGACTGCTCGCATTGGTAAGTTAGTTCTCATGTTCAGCTTTGAAGATCGCTTCCCATGTAGCGTAGCGGTTGATAGTAGCACAGTATTAAAAAGAAACGCAACCACCACTCCCAAGGTACTCTGGATTGCGTGCCTCAAAGATGTTGAGTGACGGCGTGATTTGTGTAGTGAACTAGATGGCGCGCATCTTGAATGCAAGCACTGGTAACTTGGACGTTCCAAACTCGGTGACGGTACGTGATATTCAGCAAATAGCATTTAAAATAGAGTAAAATATTTTATGCTGTGTGCTTGTCCAGAGCGCGCTAACCACAGTTAAGACTGGAATTTACTTGCAATGTAAATCATGCACATGCCATGCCTTGCTGCTGTTGGTAGAAACTTTGCAGAAGACTGTTGATAGAAGATAGCCTCTTATTCCTGTATAAACTTTTCAGTATTTTCATTCCATCTGCTTAGTTACAGCTTTATTCGGTGTTGCTCTTTTTGTTCCTGTTCTGTCTGCTAACATAACGGCAGTAAAGCAGAGCGGTGACGTTTAGCTAGTGCTGTCATTTGGCCATAGAATTAATTCATCATTCTGTAAAACAACTTCTGTTGTTTTACTCTGGCAACCTTCTTTAGTCCGATACTGTGGTTTGCCTCTGCTAGAGGAAGAATTCTTACAGCTGGACCCCCAGCGGTGTCCACCCGCTCTCAAGTGTGTAATGGGACTAAGGGACGAGATGGATAAAGACTAATAACATAAGACCCAGGCGATTAGATTTCTTATGTTCTTGTAGTCAAGGACAAGAGAAACACAGCAGGCATGCTCGAGAAAGAGCCTGTCCCCTTGCTCTATGCGCTGTACAGGACGTCGACCACAAAGGTTGATGTAAGGGGTACCTATAAGTAGCTTTTGTGATTACTGCCTGCTGTTTGGCAAAAACTCCCCAAATTAGCATCCAGAGCTGGATTCAATAAAGTGGTGCTTCAGCAACAATGCTCACGAGAACCTGTCTCCGAGTGGATCTGTCACTGCTTTAGAGTTGTTTATAATGGAGTGTGCATCTCAACCATGCAGGAATGTCCCTGGCATCACAAGCAGAGTTCCCCTGAGGCCAGAACAGAAACTTATGATAGATCAAGTTTTGTTCTTTATGGTAACAAACCCAAGCATGGTATCCAAAAACATGCTGCAGACTATTGAGTTTTAAACCAGTCTTTCAAAAATGTTAGTGTTAACTGTGGTTGACTGACCGTTGTCTCTAACACAGCACTCGCTATTTAGAGTGTATTAAATCTGGTCAAGCTTTTTAGTTCATGTTCTAGACAGAATTTGCATCTTACTCTGAATTTACTTCATCTTTTTTGGAAGCACAGTTTTTCTTTTTAGATCGATTCCTGTGTTCCTTTATAGTTGGTTGAATGAATTTGCCTACCTTCAGTCTGGATAATCTTATTTGCTAGTGTGTCGTCAGAAAAATTAGTAGAAGTCTTTTAGTTAAGTTCTGTTGTAAATTGATCATCCTGTGCATCCTATACTTGCTGTATAGATTCTGCGCTGGCCAAGATACGTTCACTTTTAATTTTGTGGGATAAGATGTGTAGCAGGTGGAAAGCGACATTGTCGTCACTGGCTGTAATGCTAGTTGCTGAAGGAACAGGCTCTTCAATGCAATCACTGCTCTCAACAACAGGTTGCTTAAACTTTTACGTGGAGTTGTTCTTCAAAGCCCTCACAAAGATACTTAAAACTGGGTATTTTTATAGTCGGACACAGAACACTCATGTAACTCTTCTGGCCTCGTTATGTTTGTTTAGATGCTGAACAAAGAAGAATCTATTTACTAGAGACAGTCTAGTGTCTGGCACTCGGAAAAAGCTCAATAGTGAAGTTCCCAGAGGCTCTGGCCTGTGGAGTCTTTTCCACTCACGTTTTGAATGGCTACGCTTTTTCGGTTTACTGATTTTTGTCCCTATTCATATTCCACTGTTAGCTTTTGATGGAGAACAGGCATATGCCCTGAGTTGGCTTTCAGAGTTTTGGATTTAGTTTTGTTGTTGTTTTTTAACAGATGTGTTCAGTTCTTTTGTGTTAAACTGAAAATTCTCTTTTAAATGAAACCAAAATCTTGAGCCTTGACTTCTGTCTACAAGGCTACCACCTGTGAACATCACATTTAACTGTGTCTATGGCTGACTAACTCCAAGAAGAAAATTCTTTAGGAAAACACCTCCACATCAGAGCTTTTGTGGGATAGTTTGTTCTTTTTTTTTTT